>JAOPHQ010002631.1:0-52500 GCA_030340625.1 Merluccius polli | reverse complement strand
TTTTTCTGCAGTATCATGATTAGTGCATGTTTCTGGCGGTCGAACGAGTTTGGCGCCGCTCGAGGTTCGCCGCGTGTGAGTGGTGCAGGGAGGGCTCCTTCTGAATGCACCAGCGGCTCTCGTAAAGCCCTGTCCCCGACCATGCAGCGCTGCGGCGCGGATCCCCGTTACTGACACATCCTGGGGCAGCCTCCAGGAAAAGGGGAAGAAGAAGAAGAAGAAGAAGAAAGAGGAAAAAAAACAAACATTGTTCCACAGCAAACATGCTTGTTCAGATGCTCGTAACCCAAGAAGAGAGGGATCACAAACACACTCTGACAAGGATTGCGCCCGTAACCATCTCCCCCCCGCCCGCCCGCCCCCCACCCTACCCACCACCACCACCACCGCCGCCGCCTCTTTCGAGATGGGCCATCACGAAGAGACTCTGCCTAACTGCTCCTGACGCTTTGAAATGAAGTCAGGAAAGTCCACACGGAGGGGAAAGAAACTTTGTAGGTCTATGTGGGGTAACCAGATTGCGGGAAATATTGGGGATGGAGGAGTGGAGGGGGGGGGGGGGTGTTGGGGGGCCGGTTTGGTTGGGTGGGTGGGTGAGTGGGGGTTGGTTGGAAACGGGGCGGGGGAGTGTGTGTGTGGGGGGGGGGGGGTGGATGCCACTCCCTAGGGCTATGGCTGACTCTCTTAGCACGCAGGGTTGATAAAATATGAAATTCCTCCTCAGAATTCGTTAAAAGGTTTTGTGTGACATAAAGAATTACGCTCTGGTCCAGGTTTTCACGGTGGATTAGGTTGATTTTACCCTCGGTATTAAAGGGAAAAGGTTATGTTGGGATCCCAACACTCGCCACACTACTACAAAGAAATTACCTTCCTGAAGGGAAGAAAGAAGGGTTGTCGTTTGGTCGTATTTGAGCAGCACACTGGCAGTGCTGCTGGTTGTGCTGCACATGGGATTTTATTCACCGCGTTCACTGATGTTATTTCTGCATCCTTTTTTTCCCTTTTTTTATCCGGGTGCAATGTGGGCTTTTATCAGTATAATTTCAAGCACACTTGACAATGCTGACCTTGATGTCATGCTTTCTCAAAGACTTCCTCCAACTACGATTATTGTATTTGACGGCGCCAAACGCAGTTACTGCACCATTGGAGAGATGCAGAACGGGCCCAATATTAAGATGACAAGTATCACGCTAATTGTGTTTTCCCCTGTGAGCAGACAGTCTGTGTTTGTCTCTTCCCTCTTGGCACAGACCCTGCCAAACGTGAGCTTCATGTCACAGGCAGCAGACTTTCAGCAGGATAAGATTTCCCCGATTCTTAAGAGATGCAGAGTTGAACAAATATATTAAAAAACTACATGTTGATCACTATTACCGTGTTTAACGTTCCCAGTGCCATGGTTCACTATTGTCCACAAATTATAATAGAATGTGTGCGAGCATGATGTGAAAAAATGTGCTGTTATGTATATGCCCTTACCAGTTCTGTCATTATGCACTTATTGTAGATAACGACGCATACCGGAAGCGAATACCTTCTTCAGGCAGACAGTTACACCACCATTTGCAAATGGTATGACGCTATTAAAAAGACAGTCAATTCCTTGGTAAGCACTTACTTGTTATTACATAGTATTGATTATTTTGTGTGGGGGGTTATTAAATAAGCAATATGATTAAATTAAAAGATTGGTTAAGCAAGCAATTGGATAAGGGGCAGAAACAAATACTTAAAATAAAATGCTACCCTGTTTGTTTATTTTTTAAAGTTGCATAGTAATTGTGAAAATGCATATAGGTATAAATAATACACAGCAGTGTTAACAACTAGCGAGCCTTTGCAATTGTAAAAGTTTTATGAGCTGCTTTTCCCCTTGCAGTCCAACGGGAGTGCAGGCTTAGGTTCTGGCAAGCCGGGACTCGGCAGGTCAAACAGCACAGAGTGCCTGCCAAAACACAGTTCCCTGCCCGGATATGGATTGGTGTCCCCCAGCACAAAGCAACGCAGCATGGTGTACCGGCGCTCTATTAGTAAGTGAAGCTCTGAGGGCGGACTCACAAACATATCTTCACAACAACAATCTTCATTACTGCTGTTGTTTTCTTAAGACTGGACTTATGAAGAAAGTTAAGAAAAACTGATATTCGCCAAAAGATATCTTAACAATGTTCGTATCTTTCTTCTTAGATCATTTCTTATGAAAAAAAACATAAGATTAAATGGGATTCGTGAAACTAAGATTTTAAATTTCTTCTTGATTTTATTCTAAACTTTAAGATTAGTTTGCTTGTCTTAAGTTGTCACATTGAGAAGTTATGCCTTGATATTAATTGATATCGATTTTAGTTTTAATTGCTTCTATTTACAATATTATTGTATTAATAATTAATTTCTGGCTACTAAGAGTTGTAGTTGACTTTTTTGCATTTTGTCCACTAGGTTACAAAATACAAATTTTAGTGATGTTTTATAATGCAGTACTAGTGTATTCTGGTGTTGTATCCATTGTATTTCAATGTTACTAGAGTCCAAAGTGATGTCTTAAATGTTCTTGCTTTAGCTGACAAGCAGCCAAGAAAAACTAACGTATTCATTTTATAATGATCCATGAACCAAACATTTGAATTTCTGAAGCATCAAGCATCAAATGTTTGGTATTTGTACTTGATAAATGACCAAAACAATTAATCGATTTAAAAAAATTGATTAATTTTCTGTCGATCGAATCATTGCAGCCCTAGTTAGAGGTATTTTAATTTCCAATTTCCATCGTCTAAACAAAATGGCAATATGTCACTGTATCAATAGTATTATTAATAGTATTATGCATTGTAATGAATTGTGAGCCCTGTCATCAGATACAAATAATGGCAGATTCTTGCCAACTCACAGTAATCTGCCAGTGTATCTGTGTGCCCTTTTGTAAATTAAAAAGTTATGTTTTACTTTAGTATGGAAAATAATGACTCTGCAGGCAGTTATGCACGTGCGTTTATGCTTCTATATAAGTCATTCTTTTGATGTTTTGTCTTCATATTTTGTATCACTTACATGTTTTTCCAAGTACATGGCCAAAACATGTGGTAAATGTTGCTTTCAATTACATAGCATGCACAGGCACTATGACACGAGAACATGCTAATTAGCATTATGTCAGCATATGTCAAGTAGCAATTATGTTAATCCCTGTCAATGGTTCAAATCAATCTTGTCACCTTTGGCATTGCGCAAAGAATATTATTGACGTTGGTTGATGATCAAATTAAAATCCTAATTAGAGACAAGGGACATGTACAACAAAACCCCTGTATCTTATTGTTATCTTTAGCTTTTAGCCTTTAGTTTCCCAGCGATAATCCTTCCACACTGGACTGTGGGAAACCCCATGCAATATTCATGCTAGGAATAATAAGCATTGTGCATTTGTGCTCAGCGAGCATTTCTGCTCAGCGAGTGCATATCGCATACAATCGTGCTAGTGTGATACCGACACAGTGAAAACCGGCACAGTACAAGAGAATGTGTTACTATTGGTGGCACTGTTCAAACTGACAATACTGGGACTGTTGGAGAAGCATGGTACCTGATCACGGCTATTTATGGCTTACTCTACTGGAAAACTGGCATTCCCTAGTTTGAGGGAAAAATAAAACAGCCTTACTTGGATATCATTACAAGCTACAATATACAAAATAGGTCATCCCTGTTCAGTTGGGAGGAGTGATGTTCGTTTTTATTAAAATGACAAGCAGGCCCAGTCTTTAAAAAAACTGTTGGGAATTCCTGACGAAACAGAAGAAGTTCAAGTGGAATGCGTAATAGGAAAAGACAGCTTTGGGAGAGGTGCCTAGAAGGACAGATGAATTTATATGTATATAACTAAGTAGAAGGACGCCAGATGAATTCAAATGTATATATAACTAAGTAGAAGGACGCCAGATACATTTATACTACAGGTAGTAGTAACTGCCATAAAGCCCTATGTTGTTGACGCCATCAAATCTATAATGTGCATATGTTCTCTCCTCATAAATAGACTTGAATTGGTCATGTTAATTTATGTTAAAAGCAAGTGTGTTGCACCAATGACTAGAGGTTTATGACTTTCCAGAAATATCAACAATGGGTTTGCTTAATTAATAAGGCATTATTCAGTAAAACCATCTCTCTTCAAACTCACTTTGCTTCAAGGCATTCCAATAACTGATATTTATTTGATTCACAGTTATTGCTTATTAAATCAAATCTGCTACATCCCTAGTTAAAGGTGCAGGTGGTGTGCAACAATCTGCACACCACCTGCACATTTTTACTTTACTCAACCTTATCTTTGTGTATCAATATTGACAAATGATTACAAGACCTATACCTAGACCAATAACACCGGCCAACTCAATGAAAATAGTTTAAGATGGAGCCATCGTATAACATTGTGTTGTTATACACCACCAATACACACATAAGGATTTAGTGAGCATGTGTTTTTTTTCCACAAATGCAATAGCAAAGATTGTTTCCACTATTCAGGGTAAATATTGTATGGGTGATCAAAATGTGTCGCAAATGTCTTGAACTCTGTTAAAATATGCATTAAGGATTGCATTGGCAATTGCATTGGCTATTCGCCATTTTTACCAAAGCGGCGAATATACGGAATGGGAATGCTTCCCTTTTTAATATAAAATCCATACCATTTAGTTATTTTGTATAGAATTTGTATATTGATTAGCTTAAGGAATAATTGCTGCAGTTTCTGCAGCTCAGTCTTATCTAATTAAGATTGAACTCAGTGTCACTGGTCTGTGTCCACTGGTCAGCATTGCAATTTAAATACAATAAGATAGAGATCGCAACTTAATCCTGAAGTGTCCCAACCTGTCTAGCACTTATTGGACATTGAGGTATTTTTATTATTTTTTTCAGACATGTTCACCAGCTCCAAGCTGAAGCACAGCATCTCGGACAGCGCGGATAAGAGCGGAGTGAAAAGCAGACTCAAGAAGTTTATTATCAGGCGACCTTCCATGAAGGTGTTGCAGGAGAAAGGCCTCATTAAAGGTGAGAGACAACATGAAATCACTTGGCATGACAGAAACATCCTGATTCACCTTTTAATATTGCACAAGGACTATATTATAGCATGGATAGGTTGTGTGTCAGCATGCATTTAAGGTGTTATTCTTTTCACCTGAGCGCCAAACCTGTGCTGTCATACAACACTTAACATTTTCCAGTCATTTCCCCAGGTTTTTACGCGACAAAGTAACATTTTCAATGGACTCGCTTTCTTTCATAATTGACCGTCGCCATTGAATGACTTCTAATAGGTCTATGCCGTGATTTGTAAATCGTCTCTCCTCCACACATATTCAAGTCAAAGAACAACGGCGACAGACGAACCGAATGCATTTCACTTCGACAAACCACGGCGATTGCAGGCAGCTAGACACAGCAGCCACTCCTCAAAGGGGGGAACTAATTTATTGAGCTCACGGTCGGAGGAAAATACACCATTAAAGGGCATATTTAAGCACATTTGCAATCCTTAGAAGAAGGTAACGGTATTTGAAATCTTCCCCCCTCAGCTTCAAGGAGACCCTTTAATGTTGTGTCCACGGGACAAACGGCAGATCAAAGAGGGAGGACGTTATTGACAGAATAAATGAAATACTTGTGGATTAAGGAGTGGGGCAGGTGGCCCCCAGACTGTCCTTTTTGGCAGAGCTGGTGGGCAAAAGCCACTTCAGAGAGTGTGTGTGCGCTTCCTCAAATCACGCACCCCGCCATACCTTCCCCCCCCACCCCCCTCTCTCCCTCTTCCTCTCCCTCTCTCTCTCTCTCTCCGCTCTTTCCCCTCCCTATCGTTCTTCAGAATGCAAATTAAATCCATGCGACGGGAGGGTTATTTGAATTCCTTTAGGAGGGGTAATTTCGCTCCATTTCTCCGCTCTGCACCCCACCTCCCATCCATACCCACTCCTCCTCCTCCTCCTCCTCCTCCTCCTCCTCCTCCTCCTCCTCCTCCTCCTCCTCCTCCTCCTCCTCCTCCTCACCCACCCCCTCCACCCTTTCTCTCCCCTCCCTAGCTTATCTGCCAAGCGTTGAGGGAAAGTGCATTTTGTATGCAAAGGTGCCTCGCTTGGAGTCATTTATGTATTTGGCTCACCCTCCCCACCCCTCTAGTGTATAAACAAGAGGGAGTGGGGGAGCAGGGCGAGTGGGGGCGATCTTTGATGTTTCCACGGGGCTGGAAGAGGGAGAGACGGCGTCGGCGGAAGAGGCGCCATACCGGATCGTTGATGAGAGAATCTCGTCGGCGGGCGTGTAAAAACCACATGCCCGTGTTGCACACATGCACTCGGCTGCGACGCAGGTTCTGATAAAGACCGCGGCACTAGGCCTGCCACCGCCGCTCCTCCCGCCGCTCATTGGCTAGGGAGGGCCCGGTAGTGGCGAGAGCCTCTTGGAGCGACGCCGCGTCTGCAGGGACGCGACTTCAAACACGTTTCATTCACGTCCAAGTCCATTTGGACAAACGCAGAGTCAATGAAGCAATGGAAATGTTTGCAGCATAATGTAAGGGTTTGCAAATGAGGCACCGCCTCCGACTGAAACTTAGTTACCGGGGGGGAGACTGGGGGTTGACATACGAAAAAAAAAAAAAAGTATGATTAAATATTACAAGTTCAAGATGGTGTACCAATTAAGAAAACCTATTGAGTACATCTTAAACGAAAACAGGTTTAGGGTCCATAATGTATGCGTACATATGTCTATTGTTGCAGTGTCCTCACAATTCAACACGTTCCTCTTGTTTCAACCCTCTCCCCTCCAGATCGTGTGTTTGGGTGCCACTTGTTGACACTTTGTGAACGCGAAGGGACCACTGTGCCAAGTTTTGTTAAGCTCTGTTTGGAGACCGTCGAGCAACGAGGTACGTTCTCATGTTCGGCGCCGTTGACAGCTAGCGTTTGCTATTCCTGCTTTGTGTATGGGAAAGGAGATTTAAAGCCATGATATCTGTGTGGGAAAAAGGGCTTTAGAAAAATGCATTTCCCGTTATTCAGGAGTCAGGCATCTTCTCTCTCTCAGCTCCACATCCTTTACCGGGGGTAAGACCCGGAAATGACCCGGAGATGTCCACTTCTCAGACGCCTCATCTTGCCCCTTCCCTCAGACACCGTTTTACTTCATTTAGCCGTCGTCATTTGTGTGTTTACACTTTCTTTCCATACTGTTGTGAGAGCCACGGTTTAAAGCGGCGTGCTCTACCAGAACTACGTCTGGGTCATCGACGTTTAGCGCTGCAGAGCACCAGTGTGTCAGATTTTCCAGTTTCCCAGGCTCTCTCGCATACTTGCTGAGGCAAAAGTGGGCCGAACCCGTGTAGGAAAGCGCTCCCCAGCAACCCAAATCGCTCCACTTTGGTTCACATCCAAAATGAAGTCTACTTCACAGTGTTTACAACGCCCCGAAAATTGAGAGTGAATTATGTGTTTGTGTAATGGGTTCTGTTTGTGGTTTTGGCTGGAACATCGGTTCGGGACTATTAGTTATCTTGGGGTAAGATTGTGGTGGCCTGATAAACTTGCTGAGAAAATAATACTGATTAACAGTCTCTTTAAACTATGGCAATTATGATTTACAGCTCAGTTATGTTTATTGATCCATGATGGACCCCATTCAGGAAGAAAATAAACTTTTCAAAACAAGTAAGACTCAAACGGAGGCGACAGTGAGAGAGTGCTTTGAAAAAGATGGCAAAAGACATAAATCACACACACTCTCACACACACACACACACACACACTCAGACTCAAACACAAAACCCTCCTTTATCTACGCATGAGTACAATCAAAGTGGCAAGCCGAATTGTACGCTCACCTCTCTCGGGCTGCTTTGACATTTGGTCACATTACACTAGTAGGACACAATGAACGGAGCTCTTTGGAACAGGACTCCCACTGTCTCCTTGGGTTTCCAGGCCAACAATATCCTCAAGTTAGCCCAACAGTGACAACATTTAGTGGCGCTGTCAAATGCTTGGAATGTGGACCGTCATTAGTGCAATCAATATAAAGGGCAGAGGAAAATGTCACCCTGGCTACCTCTGCCCAGCTCGCTAGCTGTGACAACAGTGTCCCCAAAATGACGGTGGCCTGATTCCACGCCTAGGGCTACCAGAGCGCTTGATAGGCCATCTCATGGCATGCACTCATGTTTGGTTTTTCCTGCTTTTCCTGCCTCGCTACACTGGAAACTCACATGCACTCATACCTGCGGGTTGTAGTCCGTAGGCTATGCTTGCGTGCTATTGGGCAAAATCTCATCTGCACAAGTGTTGACTTAAACATTTGAAGAATCACGTGGAGGGAGTTGCTATGATTTGAACATTGCTTTACTAAGAGAGGTCCGTAATGAAAAACCAAAAAAAAAAAACATTGTTAAAGTCGGAACAATGAAAGCAGGACAGGCTGTCAGTGCGAACTGCTGTTGCGTTGCTTTGGCAGACCACCGCCGCGTCCTTGGATGCATCGCAACATGGCAGGCATACTCTGTAATCAAAGTAGTCCTGAAAATCTCCCAGTGAAATGGAGCCATATGGCGCTAGCCAGGAGCCTGACGAGGCTCACTGACGCTTGATTCTGCCGCATTTCCTATCAACAATGGAAAATGGAAACCAAGAACGACACCACTCATTGATGCCTGCCGGGTTTTTTTTTGTTGTTCTTGAATTTTAATTCTTCCTGGCTTATCTGCAGGTACTTGCTATTTCTGTTCTTTATTCGGGGGAATTTGTAACTACTAGTATGTACTAGTCAGGAGTCAGTATGTAAAAATGCATATTCGTGCACGACAAATGATTTCAACTTCAATTTCCTCTAACATTTGAACTCATGGCATTACTCTCTCCCTCTTTGGCACTAGTAACTCTATCTATTGCTCTCTCTCTCTCTTTCCAGGACTCACAGTTGATGGCATTTATAGAGTGAGTGGTAATCTCGCTACCGTCCAGAAGCTCCGCTTCATGGTTGATCAAGGTTGGTCCACTACATTAATTTCCCGACCCCCAACTTCATTAACTTATTTTTCAAACGTATTTGCCTATTTTAGGTCATTTTTGTCACAGTTAACTTGGTACTTTAGTTCAATCATGAGTGGTTTTCCGGTCACTCTAAATATGATGAAATAATATGTATGTATTTATTTCTATAATATGAAATATTTGATGTTTATTTATTTGTATGTATGTATTACAAATGTGGTCTAAAGGGGACACACAGGTGGAAGAGCATGATGTAAATGCATGCCTGAGCCATACAGCGCTATTGACACATCATACCCATTACTTCAACCTGACAATGATCCAACATTTCCATGTGAGATGCTCATGGCCACGGGCATTTCTCTCGGAAACAAACAAGCGTCTGTTTAGTTCAGTCCAAAGCGAAATAAATTAATAAATACATAAAAATACAAATTGAACATTGACCTCGACAATGACGCAAAAAAGCGGCTGAAAAAAAAGAAAAGAAAAAAAAAAGAAAAAAGGACGACTTGGAAGTGTGCGTCACCCTTTTCTGTGCTGTAATTAGCGGCTCTCGTGTTTGGAGGGCTGCACGCGCTACACAAGGCGGTGAGGAGAGTGACATCACTGACATTTCCAGCATTCCCTGCATTCTGTCATGGTCACACCATGTGCCTTCATTCTGTTCCACCCATTTGTTCCTAACATCGTGTTGTTGCTCCAACTCTGGCTATATTTCTATTGGAAACCACCTCAATATGGTCGTCGCAAGAGGACAGCTTACAACGGCTGTCCTCTTTTTTTTTCTCTCCCCCCCCCCTCTGAATCACATACACTCATACGCATACACGTCACAAGACGGCGAGTCTTTTACACCCGTTCACTCAACCTATTCCACCTTCGACCTATTCTACTGTCAGTAGCAGTTTTTTCATGACAGTAATTCTCGTTTTTTCCTGTTTAGCTCAACTTGATGTACGTACTGGGGTAGACATAATAGTGTGGATCCTCAAAGCGAGTAGCTTAGAGGTGTCAAGGGGGGCAGCTGTCGAGGAGGCTGCCTCAAAGTTTGCACACACACACACACACACACACACAAAAAAGACTTGATTCCTTTATAAAAGCCCACCATTTTACGTCAAGGTGCGTGTCATGAGCTCTAAACACAAACGTGGGATTTGAGCTTATCTGAGCGAGGGCACAGGGAGTTTATTATAAAACCCCGCCGCCCGCAGAATGTCTTCCTTCCCCGTTTGAACTGTTCAGCGCATCCCCTGATACTATATGATTATCATCTCATAAAGGGTAATTGTCTCAGTAGGTGAAGGATGGCATATTTCCAGCACAGCGTACAACCCTAATGTGACTTTGTGGCGTTAAAATAAATAAATAAATACATTCCCAGACCTCCAGGCCTGTCATCTTGGCTGTGGCTCACACGCAGCTTCCCGTCTCCCGTGGCAACACAAAGCCGCTTTCCTCTGAATTGCTTGTCTACCTGATGGCCTGTGTCACTACCAAGGGGTACTTTCTGGTCTCAGCCCTATTAAAAACAATGATTTCAGCAGAGGCTTATATTGCCTCAAACGCAGAGAGAGAGAGAGGGAGAGGGAGAGAGAGAGAGAGAGCGAGCGAGCGAGAGAGAGAGAAAAAAAACATGTGGCGCCAGACCTCTGGGTAGCCGGGGAGGGCCTGGCTGTTAGCGAGCACTGCTGTTCGCAGGTAAACATTAGCATAGTAATTAGCCCCGGCTAATTCTCTCAATTAAAGCGGTGTTGTTCCCTCTGTCTTCCCTCCTGTCCCCGGCCTGCCTGGTGTTCTCCTCCCAGAGGAGGAACTCGACTTGGACGCCAGCCAGTGGGAAGACATCCACGTCGTCACCGGCGCGCTCAAGATGTTTTTCCGCGAGCTGCCGGAGCCACTGTTTCCCTTCCGATTCTTCGAGCTGTTCGTCGAGGCAATAAGTGAGTAGAGGCCAGATGCGTGTGGCTGTCAACACCACATGTGTCAGCGCGGGGCCAAAACCCTGCCATCCTGCGCCGGGGCAACGCACACACTGCACTTTTTATGTGTTTGTTTCCAAAGTGTCCTCCCCTGCATTCCTAAATGTCAGGTTTCTGCCATCGACTTCCGATGGCTCAGCGGCCTCAGCCGACGTCGCAACTGTTCGGGGGTAATGTGTGAGAGCGGCGCTCGGTATTCGGCGAGGACTGTATTTTATGCATCTTCTCGGAGGTTTTACATATGGAAAAATTCATTTGGCCTCGCGGTGTATTAGCCTTAATCCTGTTTACAGTGTGTGCCGCTGTTTGCCTCCTGAATTCCTGTCCCTTAAGGCAGCTCAGTTATAGACTAAACTATTTCTCACTCTGCGAGCTGGAGAGTGAGACCACTGGGGGATTGGGCTGATAAGCAAAGTGGATGTTTCCGCTATGTGCCCTAGCAACAGAGAGACGCAATCAATAGCGTGCCCGCCTCAACGCTGGTCAATCCACAGTGATTTTTATTTTTTTGGATGAATTGGGATTGCAATTTCAATTCTGAGAGTGTGAAAAATGAACCGCAATTATGCTCGTCATGGCGGATAAGATGAGGTAATCTAGGAAGGTACAAAAGAATGGCAGCATATTTTCAAGTGGAACGTGTTTTGTTAAAAAAGCACCATACTATAAATAAATAAAAGCAGACATATAAGCTCAACCCTACTGCCTAGATAATTACACTTAATAGTACATTGCGAAAGCCATCTATACTAATTGCAATGATTTAATACTAATTATACTTTTGTATGTGTTTTTTTGTTTTTTCTGAACTCAAAAATGTAAACGTTCAACGTTAATTTCTATGCATTCCTCATTTCCACACGTTACTAAACATCAACACCGCCCCACCTATAAGATCGCTCTGCCCTAACCGACGGGAATTGTTTTGCCAGGGTTCAGACATGAGCTGTCACCAGATCCTCAGGCCACTCATATGTCACCCCGCCGCTGTCTCACCTCGCAATTAGGCCCCACCGGTTCCTTTCCCCGAGACGCCCGCCCTATCAGGCGGCTGGATGTCGCCGCCGCCGCCACCGCCTCCGCCGCCGCGGTAACCTTGTATAAACAATGCCATTAAAGGTCTGTGTCTGGTACTGAAACGCTACCTGAGCCATGTGTTCCTGTCCTCAGGGGGGAGTTGAACTCTGGGCCGGTGGGTGGGGGGGGTAGTTTTAGTGTGTGACTCGAACACATGATACCGCCAAACCTGAAGCGTGTTTATACAATGTATTCAGTTTCTCACATAGCCTTGAGATAAGAGCGGACGGCTTTGCTTCATATTGAGTATGTATATCATAGGCTCAATTGATAACAAATTGTGGAGGCTACCGACTTCTGCTGAACAGTTTGAGATAGTCAGTTCTATAAATAATTCATCATCAAACCCCTTTGATCAAATCTTTATCAAATCTTTTATCAAATCTATTTCACTCTACACCCAACGGCAAAAAAGCAAAAAGCAAAAAGAAAACACACTTTTTCTGTCCATATAAATCCCCTGAAAGCAGACTGCCAACAATCCCAAGGTGGAGGCATAATTTGGCAATAAATATTTACATGCCTCAAAAGAAATGTAGGCCAGAATACCCAGTGGCACTCAAGGTGGTTCCAGCAGTTTAATCAGATAAGCGTGTGCACTAGTGATGAGTCACAGACAGCGTTTAGACAACTAATTAGCAGCGGAGGAAGCCCCTCATCGCAGGAGGTGTGTAATTATCCTAACCTGCTACACGCTGCCCTGCAACCTCCCCCAGATCAAACGGCCATGGGAGGAGACACACGCACACATTCGGGGGAGACTAAACGTGAGGTGGGTAATACGAGACGACTGGTAAAGGGAGAGAGAGAGAGAGAGAGAGAGGGATGTTAGCAGATGTTTTGCCGGAGCACCTTAGTTTACATTTCAAACGAACGCTTTGTAATTTTTTTCCTTTTTTTAAAGAGCGTGTGACAGCCTCGATTGGGTCTCCCGCTCGCTACGAGATGAAACAATCCTGCCGGTGATTTGAGGTGCTTACTTCTGAGGAAATGGTTTGCTTGCCATCCACTTAACTTAACGACATCTAAGGAAATGATGAAAAAAAGGGAGGAAACGTACATACACATGATTGTAGCCCACCGGGGAATTTCGCAGGGGGGGGGGTTGGGGGTGGACTCGGTTTGCATCTTTCACCTGAAAGATAAGCATCCTCGTTTCCTCGAAAACACACAACACCCCGCCGCAACAAGCCGCATCTGTGTCACAAGACATATTGACGCGTGTGACTCGCTGCCCTGTGGCCATCCATCACCCTCTATTTAAGGCGCGAGGAAACGGTCTCCGGGTGCTGATTTAGGAGACGGGTCGACATCATTAGCACCTCGGCAGCCATCTTGGCTCGATCCTTAATAGGGTTGCCTCGCAAAGGGAGGGGGGGTGGGGGGGGGAGATCCTCTGGGTTTCCGGATGGGCCATGTTGAAAAGAGAGGTGGGATCATTACAGTGGGCTCACATCACCAGCCCATCCTAATTGATATCCCCCAGCTGCCCGATTAGCGCAAGAGGTTTCACCGAGCATCTGAAGTCCTATCCCTGCACTTAGACTCACAGCGGTATCCAGCATTCAAACCTTTATGAGTGTGGGCCTGTGGATACTGCAGAGTCGTCTGCGATTGCATATATATATAACTCGCTTTTCTTTTAGACCTGTGGTCTGCTTTATTTTCAAAAAAATAAAGTGTTTTTTTTTGTGTGTGTGCGTGTGTGTGTGTGTGTGTGTGTGCAGAGATGACAAAACATGATTCATCTTTCATTTACAGTTCAAAGTGTGTTAGTAGTCGGTTTACAGGTTTTTGGGGCGCAACATTTCTTCAGACTTCTTCACAGCAACCCCTCTTTCTTTCTCCTTTCCTTTGTTGCCTCTATTCATGCGCTACCTTCCCCTCTCGCCTCTTCATCTCAGTCTTTCCTTTTTTTTTTCTCTCCTCTCTTTAGCTTTAGTGTGTATTCACACCAAGTCATTATCTCCCCCCCCCCCCTCGCCCCCCCCCCCCCCCCCCCCCCCCACACACACACACACACACACATACATACACACTCCTGAGCCGGGGTGCTCAGGTGGGGCCCATGCCCCCCCCCCAACACCCCCTCCGCAACCCCCCCCCCCCCCCCCCCCCCCCCCCCCCCACCTCCTCCGCAACTCCCCCCCCCCCCCCACAACCCTGTGAGCTGTTCATTCTTGGATGGTTGAGAGGAGCAGCTGTGTTTGCAGGCCACGGTCCTGGCACCGCCGTAGCCAGATCTATTATTCATGTGGCCCCAGTATCAGAGCGGGGGATCTGGAATCTCCAGCCACCTGTCCCACAGACAAGCCTGCCTTTTTGTTCTCCCGCAGAATCAATGCAGCCCCGCTGAATTGAGTTTTATCTTCGTCGAGCGTTGACATACATGTCGTTTTTTGAGGAGTAAAGCTGTCGGGATGGGGCTGTTTTTGTTTTGTTTGTTTCTGTTTAGTTTTTTTTTTTTTTTTTTTAATGGTTGGAGTTTGGGGCGGGGGGGGGGATATGGAAATGTTTTCTTTAAGTATAACTATTAATGAATGTGGAAACGGGGTAGAGGAGTGAGGCTTTGTGCGCGTGCTGTGGGTTTTCGCAGTATTGTCAGCGATGCTAATGTATTTGCATACGTGGCCGTCTGTTTGCGTATGCTTGTGTGTGTGCATATCTATGCGGACGTTGTTGTTTGCTTTTGCTGTTTTAAGTTGACCTCTCTTAAAAAAAAATGGTTTCCCCTTAAGTATCACATAAATTAAAAATTGGTGAGAAGTCAAGAAAAATTAAATGTGATTCCGTTTAAAAAAATGCTAATTAGGAAAAGGCATATTTTCCCTAGTTGTTTGGTCCTTGTCTGTGCCCTCAGTAACCATGGAAATGGAGTCATGTGAGTTTGTAACTGGGCCACCCAGGCGAGAACAGATAGTATGAATACCGCTTCACAATCTCAGCTATGCCAGGGATGACACCACCCCCCACCCCCGCCCCCCCCCCAACACACACACACACACACTCACACAGACTCATCAAACTAGCTGAATTTACTTCCTTCAAATGTATTCACACTACTAACACAGAAGGGTAAAAAAAACAAACTCAAAATATGGTAGTGTTCGAAGAGAGCCAATGACATCTGTTGGGTTTTGCAAAGTGAAAGTGTTGGTATACCTGTAGGTGTGAGTTACTCACTACCGGTGCAATCCACTTTTGAACACAGGAGTCACATGTTCACAAACTGACAGATGGATGCCCTAACTTTGCATATCCGTATTCATATTCATAATCACAACTCCGATATCCGACAAGGATCTGTACAGCTATATTCTACATAACGCAAGGTTGGCCACAATTGGGTCAGCCCATGAGATGCATATTTCATATGGATCTGTCTTGGAAAAAGGGTAAAGTCCATATCTAGTTCCAGGTCAACCGCAGTAGCACACCACTTCAAAGAGCCTCCCATTTACATAGGAATTATTGTACATATTTATGCTATGGCTGAGTTTTAATTAATCACGATTACAGAAAGAAAAACATCTGGAAGTTTGAGATGTAACACAGCCTCTGTTACCTCTGCTGCATAATACACACATAAGCCCACAAAAGCGATGTTCTGTTCCTCAGAAATGTATTTTCAGTTGATGTAGACAGACTTATTGAGCGCAGCCGAGCCATTATCAGTCAGATTGATTATTCACTTACTCTTAATGAGTATTAATTATGTTTGTGTGTTTCTCTGTTGTGGGGTTCGGAGTGAAGTGAAGCCCTCGCATAAATATGCAATGATGGAATAAATAAATTCTGTGCTGTGCAATTGTGCTCGTGTGCATGTTGCGGGTTAATTGTGCCGCCCTTAAATTATTTACCTCTGATCGAGATGACACCTATTGCAGTGAAACAGAGAAATTCAATCGTACTTATTAGCAAAAATCTTTTTATAACTCTTTGAAACTCCACCTCATTTGCATGCCAGTAAGCTGGCCACGCAAATCGTTTGAAATGCAAAAATATATCTAGTTTCTATATTTCATCAAGGAGCTTTTCATGTTTAATAAATTACAAGCGCCATCCGACTTTGTTATTCATTAACCAAAAGCACACAATTGGGATCCATTTAAAATCTTAATCACAACCTGCAGGATTATTTGCTTTCTGCTAATATTTGCCTTGACGGGGCCGGGGTAAGCCACTACAGCGAGCCTGGAGACAGCCTTGTACAGCAGGCAGTCTTGAAACAAACTAGGTCCCTCTATTTGTAATGGGATTAGATACACAGCAGTTTTAGGAACCGAATGTGTATCCAGTCACTGTGTCACCGATTGAAACACTTATCTAGGGGATGAAAAAAATATATAAAAAAACACATACAAACCTTGAGGCTATTGTCTGGTTAATTAATAGAATTTGCAGAAGGAATTAATTAATGGAATTTGTTTTATATATATATATATATATACATATATATATATATATATATATATATATATATATATATATATATATATATATATATATACATACACACACACTGACGCATATCATTATTTTTTCAGGACAATTGAGACCGAAATGTCCCTTTAATATACACATGGACAGAAATATGTGATATCTGATGCCTTGATTATTTGAAATCAATCCGAGGAGGAAGAACAAATTGTACCTTGTTGATTTCCAGGTCAGTTGAGCCTGTGAGGGCCTGTTGCAGCTCGTTCCATCCTCCCCACCCTCTTGTCACTATATTGAATTTCATTTCTACTGTGTCATATTTGTGTGTTGTTGTAAGCAGAGCTCATCTGGGAGTTTTAATGGTCTCCTGTCATAACAGGCCATAAATCACTCTAGTCCCTTAAGGTGCCCAAAAAGCAGCCTAATGCGGGGGCCAGAACCTCACTCTGGGACTAATGACCATTAAGACTTCTGCGAGTAAAAAAGTCACTCGCCCGCAATATTTCCTCCAATCATGGTCCCCAACCCTTGTTACCTTTAGTGTTTGTTTTCCATTGATTGTGATCATGAGTGAGCTACAATAATATTATTTTACCACAAAGGAGAGATTTAGAAGCATGTTGATCCAGTGCTTGTAACTGGACTTTGTATACGTGTTGGCGAGCTTTGCATTGCGGGCGTCTCCCCGCTCCTGTCCTTTTCCCAATGCATGTCGTTAGCCCGAGTGATTCAGCACATTTAGATGGCTCAATCTTAGTGTTTCTGCCTGCTTTAAATTAATGACGTCGTCCACACCATCTGTCCGCAATGGTAGGCTGAGGGGCATCTCCAATATGTCTGCCACCAACGGCAAAGTAATTAATGAATCATGTCCATTGTGCCAGCAATAGAGACTAGATTAAATATTTCAAAGCCTACTAGGGAAACTGCTGATAGTTTGCGCACAACAGCAGATGCCGGAAATGTCGGCGTTTGCCGTCGGATCGAAAAGCAGCGGCGCTCCTTCCTTCATATTTAAAGAATTTGCATTTCAACTCTGTATCCGCTGTCTGTGACAAAGTTGTTCATCGCGAGCGATGGTTTTTTAAACCGTCTATTTTTGGACCCGAGGGGACGGGGTTAAAAAAGTGCTGCGGCGCATTCCACAGAGTACCTCACCTACAGTACGGCAGAAGGTCAGGGGCCCTACTCCCTCTCCCTGAACGTGCTTGTCCATCTGTGCCCAACTGGCGGGGGTTGGCACCCGACGCGGGCATCTGCCACCTGTGCCTGTGCCAGCTCGGTGTACACGCAGACATCTGCTGTAGCCGTGCTCAAGGGGCGCCTCGGCGATGCAACAGACAGCGGGGCCAAACATTGTCCTGAATGCGTCTGCTAACAACCTGGCCCTAATGAGAACACACAGGGGCAGACGCCATTAGCGCTCTCCAGGTTACCTGCTTAACCTAAAGAGGTCTCTCGCCGAGCGCGACGGGGACGGGGCTAACAAGCTCCAAGGGGGTTATCTCTGGTTATCTAGTTTGTTTCAACCCCGGTTGGAGATGTCATGAAGTAAAAACAGTTTGCGTATTCAACAGATGTATTGTGGGAAGGCGTTCCACTTTGCAAACCGGTGAAGCAGGAAATATGTAATGAAATAAACAGGTTGCTTATTCAACAGATGAATTGTGGCAAAGCTTTTGCGGTAGCTTAGATGTGTAGCTTAGTAACAGCGGCTCTCGTGTTGACTTTGTGTCTGTTTTTAAGCAGAGGGAAGCAGGGACACAGTTTTCACTTAAAAAGGATGCCTCTCATTTTCCTAACTTTCCTGCATTTGGGGCAAGCTGACGAATGATACAGTAAAGACACATGCACATGTGGGCCCAACTGTTCCTAAATAGAATAGATTTACACAAGGGCAAACATCTGTTTGGATTAACGCGCAAAGCTGTTTGGAAATTTGGGGGAGAAAAGGAGCTTGAATCGTTGGTGCTATTGATGTCTCTGGGTCTTTGAGGACTTAATTGAGGATTTTCTCCACTCAGATAATCTAACTTATCTGACCCATGTGCTCAAGGTTTATTTTTTTCTCCCCTTGATTGCAGGCGAGAACAGTCTCAGGAGACTCGTCAGAGGCCGAGGTTCAGGCGGTTCGTTCAGGCATTCGTTGCTCTTACCCGATTTTTGGCTCGATGCTTCCTGTGTCCCTTTGGGTCAAAGTTCAGCACAGGGCATTCCAAAGCTGAGGCGAAGGGAGGATGTTGGTCATTTCCCTTACACTCCCAACATCTGCATTAGTGCCAATATCCACAGTCCCGCGAGGAAGAGTGTGATAGTGTTCATCCCCACGTGGTCTCTAATTGGTCAGTAATCAAGGCTCGTGTTACACTGTGAAAGAATATGCAACTAATGGCTTCCTGTAATCAACAACTTCTACAGAAAGTCACTATCATTGCGGCTTGCATGCAAGTGCCCAAGTAACGTGTCTCTCATATTGATCCATCTACACATGGCAAAAACTACTTTTCCTGGTATTATGCTGGGTTTGAGGGTTTTTTTTGGTTGTTGTTGTTGTTGATTGATTACTTGTGATAAGCATGACATGCCGTACTTTTGGAGTGACTTTTAATTACCAAAGCAATTAGAGTACTGAAAGTAAGTCAATTAATCACATTACATCACACAGTTTACGAACTAATGGGAAATGTCATGCATGCACCTGCTCTTCGTGTGTACAGAAACCAAGGATCTGAGGCAGAAGGTGCAGGCTGTGAAGAAGCTGATCCATCAGCTTCCCCAGCCCAACCTGGACATCATGACGCTCCTGTTTGGTCACCTCCAGAGGTATGTTCACCACGTCGGAAAATGTCCATACTTTAACATTCATTGAGATTTGAAGATACTTCTTAAATGCAGCTTTTAGGTACTGGGGACAGCATAGTGACGTGGCTAGGCTGTTTGACTCCCAGCAGAAAGGTTTTAGGTTAGATCCCTGAATGCAGTCTATAGGCGTTCTACCTGCTCCTTAATGACATGTATCTGAAGTTACTTTGGATAACTGGATGGACTTTGCGCACTTATCTCTTTTGTATACTAGCAATCGGTTAACTTAGCAATTAGGTGTGCGTGCAACCTGTTCTTGTGAAATCCTTACTCTGATAGCGATTTACTGTTGCACTTTCTTCTAACAAATGTACTTATTGTAAGTCACTTTGGACAACAGCTTCTGCTAAATGCCCTAAATGTAAATGTAAATGGATAAAAGTGTCAAAAAGTGTAAAAGTGATAATTTACTAAATAGTAAATAGTATTAATTGTGTTATTAAGTATTAACACAGTTGCTTCACAGACACACACACACAAACACACACACAGACACACCAACTGTCACAGTCTAATCCCTGAGTCAGGTCTGTCGTGCACTGTTATCCCCTTTACCAGATTGACAGGAGGGTCAAACTAGCAGTTTTGAGGGGACATAGGAGGTCACAGCCTCTCCTGGCCTTCCTCAGCACTCTCCATGTCCCACATGAGATGTTGGGAGGGGAGGGGAAAGGAGGGGGGGCATGAGGGCGGTGTGTAGGGGGGAGGTGGGGGGAGTGACCTCGGTGCTGCGTGAGCAAGATGACTAGCCCCCTGTCCACTCTGCCTGTCCTGGCCCAACTGAGGGGCCATATGGCCACAGCCCTGCGTCCCCAGAGAGGTGTTCTATCCCCATCTCCCCAGCTCCTCTCCATATTTACCAGCCTCACACAGACAGACACAGAGAGAGAGAGAGAGAGACAGAGAGAGAGAGAGAGAGAGAGAGAGAGAGAGAGGGGCCAAGCGGCTCATCTCAGATTTATGAGCCCCTCCCTAAGTGGAACATACCCCTTGGCTGCGGTGGGGAAATGTGTTTGTCTGTTTGGTTTTGCATGCCAGGTTCCTCAATTAGTCCAAAGGCTCCCTATTCATATTCCTGCACAATCGCCCTTGGAGGATGGCTGCCGGCGCGCTCCTTCCCTCCTTTCTCTCCCTCCCGCATTCTGGAAATGATTATCTTCCCTCTGTCTCTCTTTCTCTCTCACTACCTTTCACTCTGTGTCACTTTGCCAATGAAACAAATGGCACGGCACAATCTAATGAAATCAGGAAGAGAGCGACGAGCGCTTATTTGTACCTCCGGTTTCATGTTCTCTTGCTTGTTTAAAGCTGAGCCTACCTGTAGCTTCAATGAGCTCATTAACGAAACGGAGACTCTCTCAAAGCACACACAACACACATGTCAAAGCCTCACTGCTACGCCGTTTGGCTCACACTCTTTAAGTGCGACAAGGAGATTGTGGGAAAAGAGTTGAATCCCAACCAGTGCCTCCATGTCTGTTCCCGGGCCACAAAATCCCCCCACCCCTCTAGCCATGCAAATAATCAACCCAAGATCGTCTCATGTGACAGAATGGCAGGAGAACAGGGCCCAAGGGAGCTGCGCCAGAACTTGGGCCGCCACACCCACACCTAGTGATGTGGGCTAGTACATATCCCCCCCCCCCCCCACCCCTCTTGCTCTCTTTCTCTCATTTTTCTTGTGATGTATTTCGCACTCTCCCTCTAACCCCATCCTTATTTCACTCTTTCTTCTTCTTCTTTGTCTTCCTCTCTTTCTCGTACGTTAATCTAAATTGCGCTGCAGACCACAGTAAATGCGGATCATGTGTGATTTATTTATTTGGGTCCCTATTAAGACGAGGGAGAGGGCACACTGTGTACCAAAAGCACCGTCTTTCCCTTTCCTAAAGGGTAGGAAAAAAGGGGGCGCTGGGAATAATAATTAGAAAAGTTCCCTGCTTGCATCAGCTGACCAAAATGCTTATCAGAAATGTCAGATGATATTACAAGATGGCATTTTGGAGAGTGGTTACGGAGTTGTGTGTTGGTGTGTTAATGCAGAAGCATGTGTGTGTATGTGAGTGTGTGTGTGCGTGTGTGTGTGTCCTCATCTCGCACATAAAGTGAGGTTTACTCTTTACGATCCCGGGCTCCACCGAGGGGTTTTATTTCGGTCCTGGCTGGGGCCGGGCCTTTAGTAACGCAGGAGTCTATGAAGTTTTTCATATCCTTTGTTGTGGCTTCATCCTCTGCCTGTGTGGAACCACGGCTTCTCTTTTTTTTTTTCTACCCACCCTCCCTCGATCCATGGGGTCTGGCTTCAATATGAAGCTGTGTACTCGCATTGTGATGATGTGGTCAAGGAAACCAGAGTCTCTGAAGTGTACCTTCACTTAGCCATTTCTATTTCTTCCTTCTCTTTGTGGGTGTTTTTTGTCACCGCTGTTCATGGTTGCCATTTACCGCGGGGAGGAGGTTTGTTTTATTTTATTTTTCTAAGGCATCTACAGGCAACGTTTTTTTTTTCCGTCTCCACTTCTTGCTGACCCTAAGAGAACAGTGGCAGGGAGGCCCCCGTTGGAAACCACCACGTATGGGCGTGGTGGTGCGGCCCCAACGCGCTCTCAAATCACCCCAGGTTTCGGGTAGCGGTGGGCGGGGTTGCGGTCGCGGGAGGTGGGCTGTCTCTGGGGCGCGTTTACCAATCAGTGCAATTCGACCGTAAACATTTACCTCCTGCCGCGGTAGTAGAAACTACTTGCAGGGAGTTTTTTTTTCCCCCTTGTGTTAATGTGCGTTTAGATCAGACGTGGGCGCTGTCGATTCACTTCACGACTCTTGACACTTACAGTTCTGAGCCACTGGGGCCATTACCCCCAATGCCCTCCACCCACCCACCCACCCACCACCACCACCATCATCAACAACCATCCTCTCTCTCTCTCCTCTTCCTCTGGCTCGGCAGGCCCTCCCTTCCTGCCTTCCTCATCTCCACATCCTCCTCCTCCCCACCTCAATTTATTATCTGCCCCGTGATCCTGAAGGAGTCAATGATGCTGACCCAATTAGCAGGAGCCTTCCAGGCGAGCGGGGAGAGGGGACGCCAACATGGTCCAGCTACCATTTCCTGTTATGCACCCCCCCACACACACACACACACATACACACACAGACACACACACCGCACGCGTTCAAGGAAAATGAGATGCTAATTAATTAGCATTGGCATCTTGAGTCGTGCACGTCAGCCCATGTCGTGGGGGGTGGGGGGGGGAGGTTATCAGTGGTTCGTCAGTTCACATCAAGGGTCCTGTGGTCACCTCCTAGGCACGCCGGACACTTGCTTTTGTGCATGTCACCATGACCCCCCTCCTCACCATCACCCCACCCTTGAATTACTGTTTGCAAGTGTGCAGTGTGGAGGAGTGGTGGGTGTGGAGGAAGTTTGCCTGCATTAGCGGTCGGAGCTAACGCGCCGCGATCCGTCAAAAAGAAAGTGAAAGACAGCTAAAGTGGTCGATGTCAAGAACACAGAGGGAGCGAGAAGGTGGAGGCGAAGTGGGAAAACTGGGTACGCGACGAACTGTGGGAACGGGTCCGTGTCAGGGGGCGGCATGGACGAGAATCGGAGGGCAAAGAGAGAATTAAAAGGGTTGGAAGAGCAGCTGTTGTATTAACACTACCGATTGCCAGGGAGCTGGAGAATCAGGAGGGGAGCCTCGGTACAAGGTGATGTATTCCTCCTGTGAATATACAGCAGAATTACTTTAATAATTGAGTCTCCTTATTCGAGATCATTAGTGGGCCATTAGGCATGGCAATCCAGACCCTTAGATCATTGTACGATTCTAATTAAGTTAAAATGCTGATGCCAGGACAGGCATGGAACAGTGATGTACTGTGTACATGCACGGGGCTGAGGTTAATTGCAGACATAAATGGGAAATTATAGCGTGTACACGTTTCTAATTTCACTTACACTGCACTCAGGGACACACCCCGAAACACTTAAGTCACAGAAATGCACAATAAATACTATGCAGTACGCCTGGCGTGGAGCTTTGGCAAAGAAGTCGTTTCCTTCGTGTATATCAGCATGAAACACGGATAACATAAAAAAAAATGAACAAACTCGCTGTGAGCCTTAAAAGGACCAACAGGTCATCCACCATGGACCGTTTTTGGTACCGACACGTTGACTCATCGTCCAGGTGTACCCTGTGGCGACCTTCTGACCTCTCTCGTCACTCAAATGTTAACCAAGTTCACTTTTATTCGGAAATTGTCGATGTCTGTCTTTTAAAATTGTATTATTTGAAATGTTTACAATTCAAAAAACTCAAGTATTTCTTGCCTCTTAATGCCAAGAACTATGTGGCTAGCGGCTTGGGTCCTTCCTTCACGTGGAAACAGTAAAGGAGCTGGCGATGATATTGTAAAACTCGGTAATTGCGCTTTTAGTAGCAGAGGTAATTGAATAGCAATGAATTTACTTCCTGCAATTTAACGCCCACCTGGAAAACTGAGCTTTAAATCTGGATACGGTTACTGTGGCCCACGGTAACTTTACATGGCTGCTTTTGCTGCATTGCCGTTTTATGTTCAAGCTGTGTGACGCGTGCACATATGTCATAGTATGCTGGTGTAAAAATAAATAATAACCAAGAAAAAGTATCCTATAATTCTCTTCTCATATCGGTCTTCATCACCATTCGTCTTTTTAGCTGTTGTTACATCCATGCAGATGTTTTGAGGCATTACAGATTAAATACATGCCAAGGAAAATGTAATTTTCTTTGCAGAGAGTGAGATGACAATAATTATTCATAATGATTATGCCAATGTGGATGATGAACTTGAGTTAATTAATGAGGTTAAGGGCTGTGCAGAGCACGCACGTACTTGGTCCACAGTCTAATGACACGGCAGGCCAAGATGTTGGCCGTCGCATGCAATTAAACATGTGCAGGCCAAGTTTGAAAAGGTGATAGATGCATTATGATAGATATATCCTGATTTTGACCTTAATAAATGAAATGTGCTCCGAGAGACTGAGAACACATTCATGCAGAATAAAGTTAAACACCCATAATGAATAAGTGTGTGTGTGTGTGTCTGCGAGTGCATGCATACAGTCAACGCATGCGATAGCAGCAGTGCGTGATATCCGGGTGGACAATTCACAGCGCGTGTTTTTGCTTTGTGTGCTTTATGACTCGCGAGGCATAGCTAACATGGCGTTCGGCTCTTGCAAACAGTGCGAGACACGCCACTGCATCGCAACATGAACATCCCTGGCACACTGACAATACCTTTTGGATGCAATTATGCTATGAGAGGCCCCCACTCCCCCCCCCCCCCCCACCACCACCACCACCCCCTCGTTTTAGGGCAAGGAGGGGACTGCGATCCCCACCTCAGAACGCTTCGTCAAGCGCCCACTGACAGCTTGGAGAGGGGCCCCCCGCCGCAGCCCTTCCATCCCCTTCCAGGCCTCACTCCATAACGGGCTGCGAGGCCTGCGGGCAGCCTCCTCCGTGGAGCTGCTTGGTCCCCCACCAAAAAAGCTTGGTCTGCTCCTGTCCCCAAGCCAAGCCTCAGCCCAAGGAGAATGCAAGCACTAGCTCTGTCACTAGCGTGTGTCTCGCTCTCTCGCCCTTATGTTCTTTCGCTTTTTCCTCTCTCTTGCGTACGCGCGCGCTCTCACTCTTTCTCTGTACTCTGACTCCCTTCGCCGTGTTTACAGACACACACACACACACACACACAGAAATGCACACAGAAACACACACAGAAACACGAGTCCTCAGATGCTCTCAGCAGAAAGCCTAGGGTGTCCCTTGTTTAATGGAACACCTTTTCAAAGATTTCGCTCGTAAAGTGGGAAGGACAGTTCAGGACCCCGGCACCATTCGTTTCCCTCCCCCCCCCCCCCCCCCCCCACTACTTTCACCACCAAAGTCCAACTGAGGTGAACACAGTGTCGTTCGTTTTCTGCTTTCACAACCAGTTTTCCCCCGACCGCAGAAAGCTTCAAGTCTTACATGAGTCGAATGTGGAGCTGCACTTTCCCCCGCGCCAAGTCTCTCTGGTTTCCCCCGCTTGCCCAGACTCCGGCGCTGCTAAACCTCGATCCGCATTACTTTTAGAACTTCTTCTTCCCCCCTCTTCTTTCGAGTGGACGGACGCTCTGCAATGTGCGCGCCGCTATTGCCGAACTTGCGGCGTGGAGGGAGTGAGTGAGGTTTTTAGCCGTGGCTGAACCTGGAGCCTCAGAGCACCTAAAGCCGGGTTCACTAAATAACACGGTAGCGCTGCCAGCTCAGAAACGAGATACACTTTAGACGGGGGCCACTCCAGGGTAGAGCATACTGAACCGACGGCTATAAAGACATTACTTTTAAGGTGCTTTAGTGTACATTGGAAGAAGACACGAGGCTGAAGTTTGCCAAGAAGTGTACGCAACCTTGTGTCGAGTATATTGTGTATTACCGTTTAACCAGAGGAAACTGGGGTCGGATATGAATCTCAATATGAAAGGCGCGTGCCAGTGGATTTTTTTGTCGAGGTGGTGGTGGTGGGGGTCGATTACCCAATTGATATGTAACAAAGTATAACGTTTGGTTTAGAAAGATGTAGCATTGGCTGTGGCGATGAGTGAATCCAATCTCGTGTTGTCTGTTATTTTTACAGAGTCCTTGCCTGCGCAACAAAAAACCTGATGTCAAGCCAAGGCGTCAGCATTGTGTTCGGTCCAACCCTCATGTGGCCCGAGAAGGAGACGGGCAACATGGCCTTCAACATGCTCTACCAGAACCAGATAGTGGAGTTCATCCTCATGGAGAGCCACGAGATCTTCAACCTCGACAAGTAGGAGTAGCGCCGTCCCAAACCCCGTGGCTGACCAGTCGTGAGGCCGGTTCCCTTGCAGGGCTAAAGCGCCATAGGTCTGTATGTTCAAATAAAGCAAGTAACATGTACTGACATACGGCTTCTGTGATGGGAAACTACTGCACTGTAAAACGAATTTGAGCTGTACATTTTTTACATTGTTTTTATGTAAAAAAAAAAAAGAATATATTTTTTTTACATATTGTACAATTGTTTACCTAAAGACGATGTTTTGGGTGTTTGGTTTAAATGATGTCTTCGCCGTGAGCTGCGTTCGTCCAAATAGCTAAGTCCAATTAGCTGCCAAATCTAAATGATAAAGTAGCTCAGGTATCAGTTAAGGTTGTGAATGGAAACAAAAAGGGAGGCATGTGTCTGCCATAACACAACAACGCCCATGAGTTAACCAGTAGCCATTATGGTGAAGCACTTCCTCGAGAGGAGACGCTGGACCACAGAGTAATGTAGTGCAGAGCAGTGTACACAAATCTCAATCAGCATCACTGGGTTATCATCTGAACGATATGTGCTTACTAAATGCTTCTATAGTACTGCGACTAATTGTGTATTGCTGCATATTAGGCTTTGCAGCTCATGTTATTGAGTTTGAATTGTGTTATCTCAATGTAGCTCTTTCATTATGGTGCTGCATTATTGGTCAACATTACTCCTGGTCACATATTTGCAATGTAGCGGTGGTGACCCCGTGTAGTGGGGATATCTCTCGAAAACTACATAAACCAAAGCATACAATAATGAGGTCATATCATTTGGATAGTGAAATAATTAGAATTATTTGGATGAATGAAATTAATGAATAAATAATGACTTACATAAATAATGCTCTTTTATAATGTTTGTATATTTTCTTTAAAATGCCTTAATAATAGATCATTTATTTTACGGTACCAACTATTAAGGCACAATTCAAGTGAAATGTTGACCTTACTATAATAAAAACATTGTTTATAATAAAGGAATACAATAATTATTTGTCACTTAGTGGTGGTTAAGAATATAATTTACTTATACAGTAAATGAGTTTACGTTAGTTACGTTATAGGGCAGCTAAATAAGTTAATAGCTTTTTACATGCAAACGGCTATCCTTCCGTCTTGTTTCAAGTTAAAAACAAAAAAAAAGCTGATCAAGAGAGATACATCATTGTGTCTAGTGTATGTGGGTTATCTGTTTAAAATAGATAAATATCAAAATGTAATAATTGTATAACATCATATTGATTAAAATCCCGCTAGAGCTTGAGAGATAGCTGTGAGGAGCCGTGTCTGCCAGTGAGATGACTCTGACATATGACCCAGGAACATGGAGACGTGCAGCCATGACTTCCACAACACGACTTCCCATCCATTTCAATGACAACTCTTTGATAAATACACTTGTGATGCTTTGGACTGTAAAATGATTTTAGATCAAACTAACTCTCTTGGTCTTTTGACTGGTGATCCTAAACTCCACTATTACCAGACTAGTAGCATGAAGCTACTTTGGACACACACACACACACACACACACACACACACAATGCAAGACCCTTCAATAATTTCCTACCCAATGGGCTCTGGTGGAAGGTTTGACTAATGGGAGTCTTTCCTGAAATAAAACAGTCAATCAGGGTGTAAGCGGCGGGGTGGTGGGGGGGCACGGTGGACCTCCGCCAGCCTCTTTGTAGTCTAATGGTGATCACAGGATCAGGCATGTCTTGTCAGCTCCTGTTACATACGCATGCTTCTGACTCAAGTAACGCTGGACGCAATTAAAAAGAAAGCTCAGAATGCCAGTCTTATCTAGATGAGTGTGTGTGTGTGTGTGTGTGTGTGGGAGGGGGGCTGTTTAAGATATGCTACCGAGCTATATCCTGCGCGCTGCTCTTCAAGTGTATGTGGCGGTGAGTTATGAGGTGAGTAGACCAGCACCACTGTATGCTATGGAGTTGTACTTGGTCTTATACTTTGTTCGGTGTGTCAACCAAAGGGTAATCAATCAACCCCCAAAAAAATCCTTTGGCAGCAAACTTTTTTTTTGGTCGTTGTTATGCTTTATAATTGCCCGTGTGAGTGACAGCTCCCTCTGCTGGTAAGGAAGAGCTAAGGTATAGGCTTCCTCATTCATTCCTTCATTGACTCACGCTTGCACTGGCTCACACCCACACACAATGACCTGCACACACACATATGCACAAACAGACACACATGCACACACACAGGCATCCACCCACACACACACACACACACACACAGGCATCCACACACACACACACAGGCATCCACACACACACACACACAGGCATCCAAACACACACACACACACACACACACACACACACACACACAGGTGTTCTCCATCACTCGTATCAGCACAGCTGCCTGCCCCCCCCCCCTCCCTCGGCCCACCAGTGCGCCTCGACCACATGAAACACACAGAGAATGTGTTCATTGAATTTCCTGCCCTGCGAGCTCAGCTTTGTGCTCTAAAGGGTTATTTTAGTCTTGAAAGGGAGAGGAGCAGGAGTCCCACGACGGGGGGGGAGAGGTGGGAGACCGACCGACCGACCCAGGTACGACGTGTCACAGCGAGGAGCCACCTTGACCTTTTTCCTCTCCATTGGCTCGGCCCTCTCTCGACGCCGTACCGGTCCGGTATCATCGGTTTAAGGAAGACGTCACGCAAAAAAAAACAAACACCAGCCAAACGCCATCTCAGACCGTTGGACCGTTAACGATATCCACCGTCTCCGTTTTGTTCAGCGACAGCCCCGCTTGTTGTTTTGGAGGCTCGCGAAAACTACAGGGGCCACCCCCGGAGGGAAAAGGGAACTTGACAGGCATATAAGTCCGCTGCCAAAACACCAGATCAAGCCTGATGAAACGCGGCTTTATTCGGCAAAGCGCAAGTTCGAAAGGATCGGTTATTATGATGGAAGACGCAGTCGAGCGTGAAGTCATTTGGCGTTTCGACGGGAGCTTACCTCTACGACCCACGCTGGGGTGGGTGAGGGGTTGGGGTGGGGGGGGCAAGAAAAAACACACACACACACACACACACACACAAATAAAACGTGGAATCGTGATCTGATATGCAAGCAGGCGTTTCCATAGAGCGAATGTGACTTGTGTAAATACTGTCAAAAAGCCCTCGCTATAAGTCCATATGGATCGAATGTACAAATAATCCCGACAGAACAGTACAATCGCGGCCGTGTGGTGCCGTACGAACAATGTTCACATCGGTTTCGAATCAGCAAAAAAAAAAAAGAAAAAAGAAAAACGCTTTCATATTCGCTAACAGCAGTTTCCTTTTATACCCACCAACAAAAAAAAACCAAAACCTGATCTAAATGTATGGATTCCTTTTTATTTTCTTCATCACTCACTCCCTCCCTCCCTCTCTCTCTCCCTCTCTGTCTCTCTCTCCCTCCCTCCCTCCCTCTCCCTCTCTGTCTCTCTCTCCCTCTCTTTCTCTCCCTCCCTCCCTCCCTCTCCCTCTCCCTCTGTCTCTCTCTCCCTCTCCCTCTCTTTCTCTCCCTCCCTCCCTCTCCCTCTCTGTCTCTCTCTCCCTCCCTCCTTCTCCTTCGCTCTCTCCCTCTCCCTCTCTCTCTCTCTCTCTCTCTCTCTCTCTCTCTCTCATGCCGGGAGATAAGGGGGTCTGTAATTATGGGAAAGGCATTTTTCTGTGTTTTATTATTCCCTAAATCAGATGTCTCATGCTCTGGCAGCAGCGGGACTGGGAACGAGTGTGTGTGTGTGTGTGGGGGGGGGGGGGGGGGTAGATTGACAACACTTAAAGACTAGCTCTTTAGCTAAACCTCTACAGCCGAGAGAGAGAGAGAGAGAGAGAGAGAGAGAGAGAGAGAGAGAGAGAGAGAGAGAGAGAGGAGGAAAAAAAAGGGGCTGGTGGGGGGGTTCGGGGGGTGACAATGAGCTCCAGCTTTGGGTGACCTCCCCTTCTGCTGGCATCGACAGACACTTTCGAAGACCAAAAAAAACCCGGAGACTGACGGGCCACCGAAGCTTTCAACGCCTGGCCAGGAGGGAAAACAAAATGGAGCTGAAGTTGAAAGAGAAGGTGGATCTAAGGGCTCTACTGGAACAGTTTTTTTTCTTTTTTTTCGGTGGTGGTGGTGGTGGGGGGGGGGTTTGCACAATGTTGCTGTTTTTACAATTGCTTTGCGCTTGGCTTGAAGCCTCACACACACATACACACACACACACACGTGCACACGCGCGCACACACGTGCACGCACACACACACACACACACACACACACACACACACACACGGCGCGGTGGGTTCTTGAGGTGTAATAGGTTGAGAGCAAAGTGTGACACACTATATCTATAAATACCGACAGGCCTTGCTGCTCCCCGCCAGGAGACAGACGCTGTGCGTGGGGTCCCTATAGGATACAGCTGTCTCGTGACCCTACAATACACACACACACACAGGGGGAGAGAGAGAGAGAGAGACAGAGAGAGAGAGAGATGACACAACCAACATCGGCTTGGAGGACTCCTTGCTCCAACCATGACTCAGTGCAGTATGGGAATGCGGCCCGATGTGTTTTGGGTTGAAGCGCCAAGCCAAGCCAAGCCTCTTTCTCTCTCTCCGAGCGTATTATTTCATATAATAAGCGACGGCAGCTCCCATTTATACTTTTTGCCTTTCTTTTTTACCAATTTCGCCCTCTCTTTGTTCCTCCGCTCATGGCAATGGACGCCTGCCTGTCTAAATAGGAGGGAAAGAAAATAAAAGTACAATATCTGGGGGAAAAAAGTATGTGTGTGTGTGTGTGTGTGTGTTGGTATAAAATGAAAAGCGTAGCAGTACGGCGTCCCTGCGTTTCTTAACCACCAGGCCCATTAAAAACACACAGCTGAATATGGCAGCATATTGATAGCATATGACCGTGTCACTTGAGGACAACTCCCTTTTTGTATTTTCATTTGTCGGTTTGCATTCCCCCCCCCCCCCCCCCCCCCCCGTCTCCCTCTCTCTCTCTCTTTCTCACCCTGTCCTATCAGGACAGGGAGCAACAAACGGCCCACATGGCAACGGTAAAATAAATAAATAAATTAAATAAATAAATAAGCAAGCAAATACACATTAAAAAAAAGCTAATGCGCAATCTGCGTCTGGCTGGTCCAATTACGGCACCTTCAGCGCTTCACCATCATCCCGGGAGTCTTCGTCTTCCTCTGAAGCTTCGTGGTGCGAGAAAAATAAATCAAAATGTGGCTGGCCTTTATTTAAAAATGCATCTTTCAAGTGTTGCATTTTTAAACAACCCTGAGATACAGGGTGACAGTCGGGACGCCTTTGATGTGTCGCAGTTCCTTTATCACAGCTGTGAAGGCTTTTTTATTATTTTCCTTTGATTGTATTTATTTTTCTGTTTGTTTCTCTCTCTCTCTCTCTCTCTCTCTCTGCAAAATGAGGCGAGCTGAACATTGACACCAATTCATTGTATGTTTAACAGTACAATTGTTTGGCCATTCAAGTCACCATCAATAAAACAAAGAAAAAACTGCAGCCCAAACACATTGTGCTTCTATGTGTGTGTGTGTGTGTGCATGTGTGTGTATTGCCATGAAGCGGTACCGACCGACGGACAGCGGTGGAACGTGAGCCACCGCCACGGCGGGAGGACGCGCTAATAAAGCCATGTTTAATGACAGAGGGATGCGGCGCGGCGCACTGCACAACAGGTACAAAACAAAACAACCAAAAAACAGCAAAAATCAGATGTCGGGCGGGGAAAAAAGCACGACCACTTCCTTATCCATTATCCACATGCGCACATGTACATTAGCATAAACACATTTCCCAGACCAGTGTCCTTTGTTGTTGTCATTCTCTTTAGTTTGCGGCTCCACGCTGGAGGTGTTGTTTCAGTCTACAATCAGACCGCCGCAGAGCCAAGAGGATGGAACCGGCCTTGCCCCTGATGCGTGAAATTAACGCCGCTGTTCTTTGGTGATAATCCACCAGTTTCCAAAAAGGCCTCAAACCAGCATTTTTTCGCCTCACTTTTCTAAAAAAAACAAAAAATTCCTCCCCCCTCCCCCCCCCTCTTTTTTTTCCGGTTGGTTTTTGGGCACGCACGGCCGCCGTACAGTCGCACCCCCGCGTGCCCGAGAGCGAGCGGCGTCGGCGGTTTGTTGACCGAAAAAAAAAAAAAAAAAAGACAATTCCCGTTTCAGTATGCACGATATCGTCGACAAATACGCCGAACCAGCAGAAAGCGGGATCGTTTTTATTTATTCGACGCGTTCGTTTCTCTTGTTTGTTTACCCTTTCCCCCCCCCCCCCTCCCGCGAAAAAAAGAAAATTGCATTCGCCTTGGACGGCGAGAGGGGGAAAAAAAACAAAAGATTGGGGCGAACCGTCCTTTCTTGGGTGGGTGTGGGTGTGGGTGTGGGTGGGGGTGGGTGGGTGTGGGTGTGGGTGTGGGGTGGGGGGGGGGGAGAGTTGAGGAAGTGTGTTTTCCCTGTGAGGCTGAGATGAGTGAGCAGGCCGCGGCTCAAGGCTACGCAGTCTAGTCATTCACCACCTCCAGCTACCGCCGCGATGCGCCCCATCTAGCAACCTCACACATTAAGCACAGAACCGCCTTTGCCTCCGATTTCACCCTGGGCAAGAGGAACGAAAAAAAAAGGCGGAAGAAGAAGAATCAGAAGGAGGAGAAGGAGGAGGAGAAGCGAAAACAAACAAAAAAAAAGCTTTAATTACTGGGAGAAATTATTCTCACTCGACTCCGTTGCAGGAGGAGCAGAATACAGAATGACAACAGGCTCGAAATGTAACACCCAAAACAGGCAAAGCCGTTCACGCTCGGCTGCGTCGGCCGGGCCGTAGCTCGTAGGTTCTGCCAAGGCTGCTCAGTGTACTCGGTACTAGCGCCCTAGAACCTTCCTCAGGAGGAGGAGGAGGAGGAGGGAGGAGGGAGGAGGAGGGAGGGTGGAGGAGGGAGGGAGGCCCCTGGAAGCCATACAGTACAGGCAGAATGTTAAAACACAGATAGCATGGCACCTTATCAGTGTCTGGAAGGCACCGGGAACAACCGCATGGCGAATTAACAAAACGGAGGGTGGGGCAAACAAACCTTAACTCGCAGCTTTCAAGATAAATGAAAGTTAAAATAAAAATTAAAAAACCTCAATGGGGTGGGGGAGGGGGGGGTTCGGCAGGAAGTGAACCCCTTAGACAGTTGTGTGTGTGTGTGTGTGTGTGTGGGGGGGGGGGGGGGGGGCGTTGTGAGTGACACATTCAAAGTCAACAAACATTATGGCCCGGAGGTATGAAATATTAAATGCTTATGAACATACCGCACACAAACACGCGCGCGCTATACATCTCACACACACACACACACACACACACACACACACACACACACACACACACACGCACACACACACGTACACGCCGGGGTCACAAACGAGCGCGTAGGCTTACAGTCAACACAGGCAACGCCGCACGACGCCCCGACTATTTAAAGCAGCATCAATTAACAGCCCAATGAAACGGTTTAATGCATTCACTGTTTTATGGACTTCACAATAAAAGCTTTATGAGCGGGGCCGGCTGGGTTATTTAATTTTTTTTTCTTCTGTCTTGCGAACCTGGAGACTCGCTGCATTGTTAGGGAGGTTTTTTTTTACGGCGTCGCCGGGCCGTGGCCCCCGGCTCTGTGGCCCCGGAGTCAAAGGGACTATCTGTGGTGGCGTCGACTGTTAAGGTATAGGGGGTCGGCCCGCTGGGACACTCGGATCTGCGATGCGACGGTCTGACTGTTTTTTCCTTCGCTTCGCACAGCTGGCTCCACTCTCGCTATAGGTAGCTGAAGAGAGGCGGTGAGTGTGTGTGTGTGTGTGTGTGGGGGGGGGGGGGGGGGGGGGGGGGGGGGGGGGGGGGGGGGGGGGGGGTGATGTCGAGGACGGTGTTGGCGGCTCGGTTCGTCTTAAGGATTCACGAGAGCACATGTCACACACACACACACACAAACACACACACACTTACACAAACACACACACAGGGTGGACCTTGGCGATGATGGGCTAATGTGGTCACGGTGTGACCCACTTAAACAATGACCACTCTCCAAATCGGCAGCGCGAGTACATCATCTGTGGTGGTGGTGGGGTTGTGTGTGTGTGTGTGTGTGTGTGTGGTGGGGTGGGGGTGGTGGGGGGGAGCGGTGGGCTGCAGCATCTGCAGGGCTCTCGTATTGGCACTGTTTCACATCACTTTCGCCATATGTGTTAATTTCTCTTTCTGGGTAAAAGCCTTCTGTGTACCTTTGGCTTCGACTCAGCTTTCAAACCCCTACAGAACCTCAGACCACAGCACCCCCCCCCCCCCTCCCCCACACCCCTCAAGCCACAACTCCCCCCCCACCCTCCCACCCTCCCTCACCCCTCAACTCGCTCCCCCACCCCACCCACCCACCCACCCACCGCCTCGTTAGGGATTAAAAGATACGTATTCATGATGAACCTGATGTACGGGGGCGCGTAACTCGCTCTTCGGCGGGAACTATTTAACCGTCTGTACATTTTATTTAGCGCCGTCGTCGGTCGAACGAACGCAGTCACAGTTTAACGTGTTAACGTACTGCGTGTCCGTCCGGCCCCCCGAGCTCCGACAATTAACATGCGAAGGCGGACGGGAGAGCCGAACGACGGCGGTCAAACGAGGGGATCGATGTAAGATTAATGCGCGTAATATTAAAGTTGTCACGCGACGCGGCGGGATGTAACGCCGCTATTACAGACCTTGATTCATACCGCCGGTGATTTCAGAGCGTCCGATGGACGGTCGATGAATGTCAATCGGTGACTCAGTTGAATTGGGGCTGGGCTCGCCTCGGAGCAGACGGCCTACTGCCTACTTTCTAATTGCCGATAGTCGTTACGTATCGCCTCCTGAGCTAAAACACATTTCTGTACAGAGGGAGACCCAAGGACGTCTAGGTAAAATGTACGTCAATGCTTGTAAGTGAAGACGGGCGAATACACGATGTACGACCCCTTTGTTTTGATACTGAGACGTTCTTGTGTGGTTTTCGCTGCGTTCCTGTCTCCTTTGGACCCCAGTGAAAACAAGAGGAGGTTGGGGAAGGGACGTGTGTCCTCCGTTTAGGGGGTCTCTTCATCCCCGTCTTCATAAACGGAGCCGTTCGTTCTCCCATCTTTCTTGAATAAAGCCGCAGTGCCCACCGCAGACATGACTGTGTTGTGAAGGATGCTAGGATTCGTTTGAACAAAAGGTTTGTCTCGGCTCACTATCCAGATGCGATTTTGGAATCGGGACGAATCACTTCGACCTTACTTCACTATCACGCTCCGAGACGTCTTCTAAGGTGGACCTTGTTGACCTTGTTTGCATTATTCAAACAGGACTAGAAGGTCTTTTTTTTTTTGCATAAAATATTGCCTCCGTTTTCCCTGTGAGCCAGAAGTGCACAAAAATTATAGAAACCCTCAACATGCAATGGTTTTCATATGGAGAGGGCATAATGTACAGCCTGGAGCTTTTCCTGAGGTTGATGTTGGCTTCTCGGTCGCGTCTCTGATGAGCTTCCTGTGGTCAGCCCTCTTCTTCTATACGGTCGTCCATTTTGGAAGAAACGCTTGATGTAGGCAACGTCCCTGTGGTGCCATTTTTCTTTTTCATCGTGATTATGGCCCTTGCTTTGTTGTTCCCCAGTCTATACTGTACGGTATATGTTTAAAATGGACTTGTGTTCAGATTCCTTTCGTGACTTTGAATCATCTGATATTTTCAACGAGACCTTTGAGATCTCCACGTTGGCCCGCCACGCAGGGAAAACAGCGTTTTCAGAAAAGAAAAAAGGGGTTGGGAGTTCTCCCGGTCTAACCTTGCACTGAACCATCTGATCACATGTGTTAGGCATACATCTCGGCTGTGCTAATGAGCAAATCCAGATAATTAAAAAAATACTGGGGAGGACTTTTACTTTCTAAAGCTGGAGACTCTAGTTTGGTTTGCTTCCTTTTTTATATAAAAAAGGCTAAATAAAGCCAAATATAAAGCCAAATAAAGCACTGACTTAGCCAAATGAAAACCCTTAATTAGTGGGCGCCTTTACAAACGGCAGACCAGATAGAAAGTATATTGTCTACCAGCCAACCTATAAAAAAGATACTAGAGCCTTTGATATCTTCCATTTGAGAATGAGCATTTCCTTTCTCATGCCGTGGCTCAAAACAATAATTCTCCGAAACCGCACACACACACACACCGCTTCACTACCGACGCACACCGCAGACAATGCTTGATCTTGCTTGCACACAGTCTTGCCCAATCCCTTTCAGTTTGCGGCGGTGCGGCGGCTATGATATGCGCATGTAGCGTAGCAGCGCGAGGCTACATTTACATAGCGGCGCCGCCGCTACAGTCAACACGCTGCTGCGATGCGGTTCTCCCGCCGCGCAGCCGTCCGCTCAGAGCACAAACGGGCTCTGACACACTTTGCTAAGCGCAAAGGAAATTGCATTAACGCCGGCGCGCCGTCTTGTGCCCACCAGGTGGAAGGGAATAACCAGGGGGCAACGTTGCTCATCCCGCTTGTTTAAGCCGCAGGACGCCATTTGTCCACTCCCGGAGACGGGTACACGCGTTAGAGGTAAACCGCCGTGATGGGTAACCTCTTTAGCGCCGCTTTCTGTTTTGTTTTTTCCCCCCTTTGCGGGGGGGAAATGATGGTCTTCTCGTTTCATTTCGTCAATCTAGGGTTCGCCGTGCGAAGGCCGCTCTGTGAAAAATGTGAGCCTGGCGAGCGCGCTTGGCCCACCGGCGGACAGAAAGCCTGACGGTCTCATGAAAAACAATGAGGACAAGAGTTAACTACTCACTTTTTATTTTTTGTATTTGGTTAAAGGAAGTCTTAATGCCCCCCCCCCCCCCCCCCCCCCCCCTCTCCCTCCATGTTGGCGAAGTGTGCTTGCAGAGTGTACTCTGGCACCCAACCGCACCCTTTCATTTTGCATCGGTTGGGGTTTCCTGTCCGTATAATCAAAAGTGTCAGAGAGTGTTTAGCGCCCGCGCCAACAGCGGCGAGTTTGAATGTTAATAACGCCAAACAGTATCAAATAAGCCAGAGAAAACGCATGCTGGAAAGCTCACCCATCCCCACCCCCCCCCCCCCCCCCCCCCATCCCCGCCCCCCCCCGCCAATTTGGTCGTGGAGCGGAGTGAAAAAACAGACACGGTATCCAGCGGTTTCTGTGATGTTAACTGCAGGAGTTATCGGTGTCCATTACTCACCATGTTCCGGTTCAACGGGAGTGCGGCGCTTTTTTTTCTACACCAACAATTAAGATTTCCCCCTTACGAAGGCGCTCGGCGGCGCCCGCAACCGTGCGGCCCTAACGGTACGCGAGGTGGCTTAGGAAACGTGGGGCGTTGCCGGTTAGCCCCTCTTCTGACTAACCCCCCCCCCCCACACACACACACACACACACACACACACACCCCGACTATTGCAAGCGACCCTGCTGGGGACTTGAAATGAGACGTCACATACTGAACAAGGTAGTCACCTCCCCACGATCAATAGGAACGACGTGTAGATAGCATCTGCGGCGGTCGCCTCAGTGGGGCTCCCTCCTGCACCCCTGTGACCCCTGGGAAAAGAAAAAAAAAACACTGGAAGCGAAAGGTGTTGAAAGGTTTGTGTTGGGTGGTGTGTTGTACCCCACCCCACACACACCACCACCCTTCTTCTTCTTCTTCTTCTTCTTCTTCTTCTTCTTCTTCTTCTTCTTATATGATCCGGGTGGATGTAAAATGCATTGGGATGGGAGGGAGGGAGGGAGGGAGGGGGGGGGGGGGGGGGGTCGGGTGGGTGGGTGGGTGGGGGTGTTGCGGGTAAGCACGCCCGGGGGCTACAGCCATGTGTGTGTGTGTGTGTGTGTGTGTCGCGCTCAGTCGTGTGGGTGGACAGTTTGATGCTACACTACCCCCCCTGAGGGGTACCCCCACTCAACCCACACACACACACACACACACACGTTACCTCAAAGTCCATTAATAACCAGGATGGGCACCTCTCCAGTACCTAGTCTTGCCCCGCAAACACACACACACACACACACACACACACGCATCCAAACATGTGCATAATGGAAAGGATTCTAATTCAAAACACACCGACTCTGGCTTTCCTCAGGAATCTCCTTCCTGCCTCTCTCTCTCTCTCTCTCCCTCTCTCTCCCTCCCTCGTCTTAAGCTGCTGCCATTCTGCTGCGGCTGCTTTCTTGGCCCCGCATCTCCCCGCTGCCGCGGCAGATCACGGCGCGGCATTAAAAGATAAAGACAACAGTGGACTAATATCGCTGCGAGCGAAACCCAAGAAGGAGTGCCGCTTAGAAATACGGAGGGCGGTGCGGGGGTTAGGGAGGAAGACGAAGCGATCCAACGCCGATCCGGTTGACAATCGCGTTGCTAACCTATACACCTTATTTTCCTCAAAATGTGTGTTCGTGCTGAAACAGCACCGCCGACAGGAGTTTTTTTTTTGGTTTCTCCCCCCCCCCCCCCCCCCACCACCTTCTTTTTCTTTCTATCCTATCGATAATTTACATTTTGGAAGAGCATCCACACACTCTCTTAGCTCTTGGAAACGTGGGCAGGAGAGAATGTCTCCTCCGTCTCCCATCAGAAAGACAGATCAAAGCCTGTATCTCCTGCTAGCATTGCACTGATTCACTGATGTACAATGAGCTGTATTGCATTAACTTTCCCTTCAGCATTTTCGTCTTAAGTGCCCTCAAAGAAAATGGAAATCGGATTCACTTTTCCGTATAAAAAAAGGGAGAGATCTGCTCTGAATGTTTATTTTTTCATTACATGAAGGGTTGGTGGGGTGGGGGGGGAACCCCAGTTACCATCCAGATGGTATACATAGAGGAAATGTAGAAAAATGATAAAACTCAGAAAAATGAGTTCTTCAAAACTTCGGGACTTCAAACAACCGCTCATTAGTTGATCCCTAGACGGTCTTAAGGTCTGCGCGCGCGGGCGCTCCTCCAGAATGTTCCAGGCGCAGACCTGGCAACCCAGGTGGAGAGGCATGGAATAGCATGTCAGGCCACAACTTGGCTGCCGCTCTGTCCGTGTGGTAAGAAGGGGGGAAAAAAAGACACACACACACACACACACACACACACACTTACACTCTCTACACACACACTTACACTTACACTCTCAACACACACACACACTCACAAACACACACACCAGGATTGCAGCCTGACGTTGCACCAGTACAAAGGGTAAAAATGGATACAACCGGATATATGAAGTGGCATTGCCTATGGAAGACATGAAAGCTTTTTACACATCTCTGTCCCCCCCCCCCCCCCCCCCTCCTCCCCTCTTCCCCTTCCCTAAAACCACACAGACATAAAAGAGACTCTCCCCCCCCAAAAAAGCACGTGAAGATGAGGAGGAGGAGGAGGGGGAAAGATCGGGAAAGGGGGGGAGCGGGGGTGGGCGTGCGTTTACAGGTCCCGACACAATGTCTCCAGCCGTTGCATGAGCGTGTGTGTGTGTGTGTGTGTGTGTGTGTGTGTGAGGGGGCTGGCTTTGATTTGGAGCAGGGAGAGGTGCCTGAGACAGTGTGTCTGCGACGGCTCCGCCACAGGTTTGCGGCGGTGGCGGCGGGGGCCGGCCGCGGGCCCCGTGGCTGCGTGTCAGGCCATGACGCCGTGGAACCCCAGCGCCACAAAGTGCCCTGGCAGACTGCGCTCCTCAACGCCAAGCCTCTAAATCCATCTCGCCCTCGCCACTAATGGAGTCCAAAAAAAAAAAAAAAAAAAAAAGAAAGAAAGAAAGAAAGAAATAAAGAAAGAAAGAAAAAAAAGAAAGAAAAAGCGTGCCCACTTTAAAAAAAAACACTTTAAACAAAGTCTTTATTCTTCTTCTGCTTCTTCTTCTTCTTCAGAACTGTGCTCCCTCCCCCCCCCCATCCCCCTCCTCTCTTCCCTCTCCCACCTTCGTCAGGGTTGGGGGTCCGCTGGAGCTGCCAGAAGGTCGGCGAACCCTTGCTGTAGCGCGTCCCAGGAGTAGGCTGTGGTGTCCACCTAAGTGCACAAACCGAGGTTACTGTGTGTGTGTGTGTGTGCGTGCGTGCGTGCGTGCGTGCGTGCGTGCGTGTGTGTGTGTGTGTGCGTGTGTGCATGCATGTGTGTGTGCTTTACCTGGACATGGTGGCGGCGTGCAAGGTCTGGTCTCTTGCACAGTCTCTGTAGCTTCTTACACAGCTGCTCAGGTGTGGAGTACAGATACTCAGCTAGTGAGGAGATGTAAAAAATAAGAATAAAGTATAAAGCATATATATATATATATATATATATATATATATATATATATATATATATATATATATATATACACACATATATAAATAAAAATGTATTTTAGATGTTAACGCGAGTTCACAAAAGTATATGCAAATGTGTGCGCCACACACACACACACACACTCTTAATGAAACAAAACCTCAAAGCACAAATGGAGATACAGCTCACTTTTTTACAATTAAAAATACATATCACACTGAACTGGAACAGGTTTTACATAATTGAACCGGCATCCTTTTTTTTTTTTTTAGATTCACATCCTTTATGTAAATCCCATTGAAGAGCAGGAAGGAGCCAGCTATGACCTTAAAAGAATCAGGTAAAATTAGGCCAAGATCTTTCGCTCATCCACTCCTGAACCTGGTCACGCAGACGCTCCCCGGCTTTATCGCAAGGAAAACCCACTGATAGACGTTCCCCTGTGGCTTCTCATAGGAATATATCGCCTTTAAAAACGAAAACGTTTGAATTACCATGGTTGAATAAATGATTGACTTTACCTGGAAATATCTCTGGATACACCAGCGCGTTGGGACACAGTGGATAGCAGCCACAGTGGACCGCTTCTAACCTAAAACACAGAAAAAAAGTACGACGTTAAACACCAACGCACCGCAGCCTCCGCTCGCCAAATGTGTCGCCACTGAACGCTCCCTGTGAATCCATTCGGAGAAATGTGTCAGTACAGAGGACAAGATATACCGAACTTCCTGGAATAGGAATAAAATTATAAATAAATGGTGGCTGGTTAACGGCTGAGGGCGGCTCGAGCCGAGCGCTCCCGTCGCCATTGTGGAGCCGTTCATCATTGGCTTCCATTCTACAATAAATGAGCTTCCGGGGAAAGGAGAAAAGGATGCCATCCGGAGACCGATTTCCCCCCCCCCCCCCCGGCGATGTGGTTAACGTATATAGCCTAGTCTCGTCCTGTCCCCGCGTCCACGGAAAGAAAGACACCTCATTTAGGGAGAGAGCGACTGCATTGTACGACCTACCGCTGTCGCACAGAAAGGAGACGGGCAAAATCCTAATAGCGTATTAACACATTGTTAGGGGCAGTAAGTAGGCAACAATGTGAAACTTCTGCATGTGTCCCTCTTGTCTGCGCCAGACTCAACTTATTCCGATCACGTTGACCACCGTAGCTGTCTCACGCTCACACACACACACACACACACATATGCGCGTTCCAGTCATATTTCTAGAATATAGAAATAAACTTCACGCCCAACTTATTGCCGTTTCCATTGCGGGACTTCTCAGCATGTGACTGTCAAAGCCACCGACACCAAGTTCAAAATCATACACACCACAAGACGCAACAGTTTGCAGGAGCGAAGCAGGCCTCGCTGAACGACAAATTAACACGTTCATATTGGCCCCCCCGGGAGTAACAATGTGCTGCGAATCAAGCTAAATCAGAGGTAAGGCGAGTACAAAAGCCCCCAATGGCAGAATTTAGAAAAAAAAAGGGCGATTATTATTAAGGTCAACTTCATTCCAGTGGCGTAATGTGTAAGCGTGCAAATGGTTATCAGGCTTTTCATCTCAAATATAATTAGCTGATAATTTTCGCCGGGGCTAAATGACTTCATCACTGTGGGGCATGAATCGTCGTCCGCTCACATTGCCTTGCCCCGTAATTAATCAGATTAGGGCCAAATTCAGCCATAATGAGGACGAGAGACGTTGGTGACACCTCCGCCGGAGCAGGGCGGAGTGAAGCGAGCGGCGGCCGCGGCGTTTCGGCGGGCTAGGGGCTGCTCTCCGCGGGCTCGGGTTGTTTACATCCCGGGCGAGGGGAACAACGACCGCCGCGTCTGGGACCGCTAAGAGGCGTTTGTGCGCGCAGGGGAGGGTGGTGAAGAGACGGCGGCCGGCCGGTTCCACTTCTCCGAGGAGGGGGAAAAAAAAAAAAACGGCGGGAAAAAATGAGAAAAAAAACCGAAATCCGCCTGACGCGCGTGTGTGTTGACGTGAGCGCGCGCGCGTTGTTCGGGTGTGCCGATAGTGACGCATGCGTGTGTGTTGGTGTCGTGTACCGCTAATACCAATATTAGGATGCTTCGGTGTGTCTGTGCGGCTTCAAAAGGCGCACCTACATCTGCATTACAATGAACAGGGGATGCTCGCATCATTCGCGCTCCCAAACACACACACACACACACACACACACTGGCACACACACACACACACATGAGACACACAGCAAAACCCCTGTGTTGACTGAGCAGCGCGTGGTGGGTGGGCTGTGTGTGTGTGTGTCTTGCTCCCCCTTGGTTTGGGATCAAAAGAAGGAGGAACATCATTGTGGAAGCCTTCCGCCCCGCTGGGACAGCTCCTTCGCTAACTCAGGACAGTCTTTTTTCCCCATCCCATAATGAGCACACCACGTAATTATCGCTCTGATACAGGTTTTTTTTGTCGTTGGGTCTGTGAGAAAAAAAACACCCCCCTTTGTGTGTTAACTAGCAAAAATAAATAAACACAGTGTTTCTCTCATTGGATAAGATGCGCTGCCGTCCGCGACAGGTCGCCGTTAAGTAATAAGGGAACATATTGATGCTTAGGTTTTCGAGTGTTTTTCTCGTCAAAGGCGCGATCCCCTGAATAAAGACTTCAACGGTGACGTGTGAAGCTGCGTTAGGTAGCGCCCAGATGCCTGGGAGGACCTGAAGGCAGACATCGGTCGGTCCTCGGAGGTTTTTTTTGAGCGGCACCCAAAAAAAATACGCGGCCCACTACTGCCTACAGGTTAGCTGCTAAAGCAAAAACAGCCGAGCGCAATACCACATTAGAAAGCTAAGCTAAGGACAAATACCACATTAGAAAGCTAAGCTAATGGCTCAGTCTGCCATGTAGGCCCTACTTTACCCCCCCCCCCCCCCCCCCCCGCCCTCGAGCTAGTCATGTATAATCATGTATAAAGGCTACCTGTCTATGATTTGGGAAGAATGACCGGGGGGCCTATGTCTGGGGGGGGGCACAAGGGAGGTCTGTGGCCATGACTGACAGACAGCCAGGAGCCGGGGCAGGTTTGCAGTAGAGTGGATGCGGGGAGGGGGGGGGGGGGGGGGGTGATGATCGGTGGAGGCGGTTCCCCCCCCCCCCCTGAAAGCGGGACTGCTGCACACGTGGATATGGGACGCTGCACCAGGACCAAGCAGACAACAGGACCGGTAGCCAATGGAGCACAGGCTGCAGCTGATGAGCAGATGTTGGAGCGGTTGGCTGGCTGTGATGCTGCCTGCCGATCATCATGTTCTGAAGCTGCTGCTGCTGCTGCTGCTGCTGCACTGTGAGGGACCCCTCTTCAAGTTACCAAGACAAAACATCTCTCTTCGCGAGGAGGAGCTTCTTCATACTCATCGTGTTGGAATGGACAGATAGATAGATAGATACTTTATTAATCCCAAAGGAAATTTAGGCAGCCAGTAGCTCAATACGACACACAATTAAATACACACAATAAACAAAAACAGCCTGTATAAAGAACTATACATAAACATAAGATACAAAAAACTTTTAAATGCAAGATCCTCTACATACAGAGATTGTTAACGCAGTAGATCAATAATCCCACTTTGCAAAAAATGATTGTGCAATGACAGTAAATAGAGGGACTTGAAATGCATAGTAAGCAGGGCTGATATAGCCAGCAGCGAAAGCAGAAACAAGAGATCTGAGATCAGAGCAGCATCAGGCCCAGTGCTCAAATTCCCCCCCCCCCCCGCCGCCTCCATTGGGAAGAGTTGAGGAGCCTTGTGGCTCCGGGGACAAAGGACCTCCTGAGTCTGTCTGTTGAGCAGCTGTGTGCCAGCAACCTTCCACTGAACGTACTCCTCTGCTTCCTTATGGTGGTGTGACGGTAGGTGACTGTCATTGTCCATGACAGACAGCAGTTTGCATTCGGTGTATAATATATATATATATATATATATATATATATATATATATATATATATATATATATATATACAGTATGCACCATATAAGGTGGTGTTCATATATGATTATATATATGATATATATGATTACCACATCATACACTTTAGTTTTGAAGAGAGGAGAAGAAATGGGGCGAACTCACATGGCCACTCCGAAGAACTCATGCTTGGCGGTGGAGACCACCACGTCGGCCTGGCACAGTGCTGCCAGGTAGTCCTCCTTCCTGGGCAGGAAGCCCCAGTGCTGAACATGGGGCGCCAGCCAGACCCGGGCCTCAGCAAAGATCTCTGTGGAAAAAAAAAACACAAGAAAAGTGTGTGTGTGTGTGTATGTGTGTGTGTGAGTGGGGGGGGGGGGGGGGGGGGGGGGGGGGGGGGGGGGTAGGGCGGTAAGACACACCAGTGGGTACAGTATAGCTGACAACGGACATAATCGTTTTGCGTTGATCGCAACCGAAATCACATGATTTGATATATCCGCAGCTGATTGAGTGAAGCGCCAGAGGAGCCAGTGAGAGACACCCGAGTCCGGTGTGTCGTTCTCGGGAGCGTTTTTATGACTCAGGTCCCGTCGACTGAGGCCAATTAGATTTCCACTCTGGGAGACGCTGTTTAATGGAGAATAAAATCAATGAAATAATGCAACTCAAACTAATGTCATCGGCGAAGCCATCTGCTGTGACATTTTGGATTTTTTTAATGAGTTCCATATTCGCTTCCCTCGCTTGGAAAGTGTTGAGCTCAGGACGACACACACGCTGCACGAAAATGAAAAGTGTGTGTGTGTGTGTGGGGGGTTATGGCAGTGAGCGAGATGAAAAATAGTTTGTGGACAAATAAGAGGAAAATGTGTTTTTCCCTTCCTAATTTACAAATAGGGTTGCAAAAGCCAGAAGAATAATCCCAGGTTTTTTTATGGATATGTGGCGAGAGACATCGCAATAAGCAGAAGAGAAGAAAAAAAACAGGTATTGCGGGGGAGGGAGGCTGAAGAGAATCAATACGGTGACCCTATTAAGAAAATCAAAGTAGATTAAAATTGTCCTAATGTAATTGCCTTCCGAGCAATCATAAACGTAATTACAAAATATGAGACAAAATTTACGGTCGCCCCCCCCTCCCCCTCCTCCCTGTTTATGCTTCTATAAAAGTTTACGTCGCAATATAAGAGAGTGTGTTTCCTCTAACGCAGTCTTTGCTTCGAGCCGCGGATCGGCGGGTGTGTATTAATTAACTTAACACCGCGCTGTAAATACACACGAGCGTCCCAAAGTCATTATAGCATCATCAGCTGCAAACAGAGAGTGTGTTTTATCAATTAAAATATGACCCGGGGGGCGAGACGCGCTGGCCCGCGGGGCGACCTTAACCCTGCGATATAATCCAACAACCCACAACACGCTTAAAAGCATCAACCTCGAAACACTGACGACGGCACAACTTCTGAAAAGGTGAGAGAAAAGTCAACTAGTTACCTCTGTTACCCCTGTCATCGTCATCATCGCCATCAGTTACATGCAACCCTGTGGGCCCCACGAGGAATACGCTAAAGAAGCATTTCAGAGGGTGTGTGTGTGTGTGTGTGTGTGTGTGTGTGTGTGTGTGTGTGTGTGTGTGTGTACCTGGCACATCAGTGAAGGTCTCCCCCAGGACGGACAGTTGAAAGGCCAGGTCTCTCTCTTTGAGCTTCAGCAAGGTCTTGAAGAACAGCTCGGGGTCTTTATCGTGCTCCCTTATACCCCACAACACACAAACAGAATCCATGTTGGTTTGATGTCACTTGTGTACACACACACACACACACACACACACACACAGTAAATGAGTATGCATAAAAGGACATGGAGCCACAGGCCTTCACTCCTGGTCTAAATTTACCTACTCCTTGATTTATTTACACGCACCACGCACACACACACACACACACACACACACACACGTAAAATGTGCATCACACACAAACAGGCAGCTGCGTTCCTGTTGACACAAACGCGCACACACACACAAACACCCACACACACACACACACACACAGGTTAAGTACACACAAAGCCACGGCGGCAGACTGCGAGTGCGATCATAGCGCTCCCCGGAGGGCAGTTGACTGTGATACGTGTGGTCGGGGTAAGCCAGGTGGGAGGACTTAACAAGCTGAAAGAGGGGAGGGGGGGGGGGGTGGGGAGGGGGTGGGGGGTCCCTCTGTTGTAGCCCCGCTGCACCGAGAGCCGCTCATCCTTGATGTGTGGTGCCCCCCCCCCCCCCCCCCCCCCCCCAGAGAGCTAGGAGAGCTCCTAGTTAGCATGCAGGTGTCGCGGCTCAGCTGCGGAGCAGATGTCTGCGCCGCGCCACTCATGTCAGGGCGCCAGCGGCTGATCGGAGGGCGCCAGGTCCCTGTGTCTGGTGAAGGTGAGGCGCTTGCTTCCGGCGACACCCTGACTTTTTTTTTTTATCAGTTACCGCGTTGCTGTTGTTGTTGTTGTTCGTCGTCGTCGGGAGCAGGTGCGTTTATGTACAGTCGATGCTTTGAACCGCCATTGTGTTGCGTCTGTCAGCATGCCGTCACGATGTCATCACACCAGATCAAAAGAGCAAGGGCCGTAGGAGCCGGCTGACGCAAGCTATGTCTCGCGCGGTGCAGCGTGCGAAGGGTTTTCTCGCCTGGTGAAAAGTAGGTCTCGGTTCCCATACTCTTATCTAGGGATGTTGGAGGTCGCCACGGCAACCTATTTAGTTAATCCGCAACGCCCCCCAGGGCTATGGACGGGACACGGCCCTGAAAGTAAAGAGATCCAATCGACGAAACCGACGAGGGTGAATGCGGTAAAGCCGAGTGAGTCTGTCTGGACCGTTTTTCCTCCCCACAGTACCAGACTCCTCGCGTTGTCCTTTATGCTGTCATTAGCCAAACATTTGCCCGCCGGTCCCGTCGTTGTCGCGTTGGTGGTCCGAACGCAACGTTGGTTCCCCTTTCTTAGCTCAAGCCAATTTTCCGAACGTTCCCTCTCCCTTTCAATTTTTAATTGTAAAACAAAAACAGACCCAACAACGGCAACAACAACAAAAAAAACAATACATCTTCATATTTCCCGCTAAAGACAGTCGAACTGCGTGAAGGTCAAAGCGGTTGCTTCGACAAAAAAAGTGGCGGAATGACAAAGGGGCATTACCTCGCTGGGATTTCCTTAGGTGAGGTATTAGAGCGGGGCTTATTTATTCTCATTTCCACCGCTCAGATTCGCTGCCTTCTTCCCCTGTGGTTACCACGCTAATTCCCTTATTTCCTAGCCTTTTTAACTCTGCGCACAAGGCATGAATCCCTATTCCCCCTATTACTGATACAGGAGAGGACAATGAGTGAATGAGAGCGTGATAGCGGTGTGCGCCCATCCCTGTATCACCACCCCCACCCCCCCCCCCCCACCCCTGTGAAGGAAAATGAGTGTTAATTAACGTGTGTCAAGAGGAGCTCCCCGAGTGAAGACCAGGCCACGCGCACGTGTGTAGGCGCGTTATAGGCGCAGGCGGCCGAAAATCGACCCGAGTGTGCGCGCGCTCGGCCGCGTGCCTCCTTTAACGTCGAATAAAGGCAACGAAAAACAAAAACAAGCAAAACATAGGCATGAACACATACATGTGTACACAAACACAGACGGGGTGCAAACAGTCACACACACACACACACACAGACACACATCTGGTGCAGGCATGCGAACATGAACACGTTCACAGAGACCGTCACATGCATGCGCACGCACACACACACACACACACACACACACACACACACACACACACACCTCCCTGTACAGTTGTGCGAGGCCCGGCTCCCCACTGATGACCTAGATCTTTAATGAGGACCGTTAGCCCCCAGTGACAGTCAACTGAAGTCTGAGCTGTCAGCCTGCTGATTGGTGTTTGAGTGACAAACAAAAGCTACGTGGCATCATCTTCCCATAATCACCCCCCCCCCCCCCCCCCCCCCTCCCCACCACCACCAATGCCCCACTAATCTGTCGCGTTACAGCAGCAAGTAGAGGTTGTCCTCTGATCTAAGGTGCCGACGTGGCGGTGGTGCAGTGGTGCAGTGCTGCCCTGCGTGGCACTGGGAACGGTATGCGTTTGCGTGTTTGCGTGTTGGTGTGTTTGTGTGGGGGGGTTCGGCGCTCATTCATCCGAAGACGTCTCCGCCGCACATGAGGGATGCGGAGGTAAACGTCTAACCTAAGTGGGACAAACGCCGCGCTGAACACGTCAGGCCGGGGGGGGGGGGAGGGGTCTCTGTCGTCGAAGTAAGGGCGACGCAGTGCGCGGCGCCAGATGTTGTCCAACCCGATCGCAAGGCACGCGCTCAGCCATCGGAGACCGCTTGCCGTCCGCACCTTGATCTTTCCATACCAGCTTCCAAGCTAGTACGTCTACGCCTTGGGGGGGGGGGGGGGGGGGGGGGAAGTACAGCTATATCTTCCGTGGATACCCGAGAAAAATCTCATTAATATGCATAACATACCAACCCAAAAGAAAATAAGATCCTCTCATTTAGAGATCCGTGATTAAATATTCCCCTTTATGTAGCACCCAAGAGGTGCATTTTAAAATTCAAATACTATTTACTCCAATGCACAATGTGAAATGAGCCCCATCACCAAAAAAAAAAACCCAAACGACTGAAGCACTAATTAAGGGGACACTTGAAAGACAAAGAGAGGACCTTACTGCGGAGAGATTGTGACAGTCGAGGCTACTTCTGTAGCATGGAGGGGGTTGGTGGTGGTGGTGGTGGTGGTGGTGGTGGCGGTGGTGGGGAGGGGGGGGGCGGGAGATGGCGCTGTACACTTTACATTTCTCACACTTGGAAAAAAAAAAAAAAACATAAAAAAAAAAAAAATATATATATATATATATATATATATATATATATATATATATACAGTATATATATGTTAAAAAAAAACAGCACCTTGTGGGAACGGCAGTGAAAGCTGCATGAAGCTCCTGAGATTCCATGAGAGTATGACTTTCAAAGGAGCGCATGCAGACTATGCGGTGAATTAATATGGAGAGTAGTTAAGGTTCAAGTCGTTTTTTTCTAGGTTTTTTTTTTTTTGCTTGCACTTTTCTCACAGCAAAAAAACCCCCCAAAACACCAAAGCCTCAACTATAATTATGCTCTCAGGAAAACAGGGGAACTTAAAGGTCCTGGTTCAAAATGTTTTAATAACATATATGTTACATATGCATTAAAATATAAATACTTGTCACGTGTTGTCAATGCTATCTATGATATTATGACACTCGGTCTAAAACGCGTCTTCGAAGCCCTCAAAGAGTGATTTGGTCTATGTCACGTATGTAATGTGGGATATAATTGGCCTGACTATGACAAACATGATGTATTTCAACAATTAAAAGGAACAAACAGAAGCCTTCTGACTCAACTACGCCAGCGTTTGATAGTGTGCAGCATGCAAGGTCAAGACACAGAGGGGGTCAAAGATGCTATCTTCAAAGGAGTATGCTAAGCCAAGTCCCAACGACTCTAACGACTCCTTTAACAATGCACCGTGTTTTCTGCCCCACTTGTATATGATGACACTATCGCAGCCCTTGCACCCCCCCCCCCCCCCCCCCCCACACAAACCAATCACAGCAGCAGCAGCAGCAGACAGACAGAGATGGAAATCCTCTTGAGGTAAAAGCGCTGATCCTGATCAACCTTAGTGGTCCTGAGCTCTGAGAGCTAAATCTCTGGCCCAGCAGCACACAGAGAGAGACAGAGAGAGAGAGAGAGATTTAACGGTCCCTCCGGGTTACCGCCGTGGTGGCACGAATCCATCTTCACCTGTAAACAGCTGTCTGCTGGCGCCACTCGCTGATCCTATACCCGCCCCCTCCCCTTCACCCCCCCCAAAATCAGACCCCCCCCCCCCCCCCCCCCCCCCCCCCCCCCTGGAAAGCATTGCCTGCAATAAGGCGCTCTGGTAATCTGAGGATCCAGGCCACACGCAGATTATCAATCTGCAAACCAAACCACGAGGACAGAGAGAGAGAGAGAGAAAAAGTCAAGGGCGGAAGAGGAAATATGAGTGGAGTGAAGTGGAACAAACTGAGAGAGGCTTCAATCTGGGAGGATTAACGGGGCATCTCTCTCTCTCGCTCTCGTCCTTCTACTGTCGCTCTACATCTCCCTCTCTGTGTAAATCCTAATTTATCCCCAGAATAAAGCCAACGTTTATGAAGCATGGATGTTGAGAGCAATAATCCATCTGTGTTTTGCTCAGTTTAGAGGAGATTAGGCGACGGGTGCTTTTGTCACCGATACAAGGGAAGGTGGAAAACAGATAGCAGGCAGAGGCAGAGGGCAGACTGCATTGATACCTCCAACAGTGACCACCAGCATGGGGAGGGCTTGTTATATGGCTGTTTTGATGAGTGAAGCAGGACCGTTTTGGAGAGGCGTTCATTCTAAAATAATGATAATAATAATAATAATAAGAAGAAGAAGAAGAAGAAGAAGAAGAAGAAGAAGAAGAAGAAGAAGAAGAAGAATGCGTCTTTGGTTGCTAAGAAAAACACTATATAATCCAATGAATTATTATTATGATTATGTTATTATAAATATTAAATAATATAACCGAGACGACAACAGTACCAAAAAATGCAGACTACTTCGAAGCATCGTGAGGCATCTGTATGTGGGCTTTACTTTACGACTTACACTGCATGTAATCCACCGTGCCCTTTTGTTGTGAGAATAAACTGCCCATCCAAGGCAAGTAATCATCCGCGAGGAGGATGGCACACAGATGCTATTGCGATTGATCCAACCGTTGGATTATGTTTTTTTTTTTTTTTGCGTGACGACTTTGCTCTTACACACAACATGACACGAGAGGTGTACGAGATAATGACGGCCTGCTGGCTCAACATGTTTTCAGAGTTCAGTCTAAACCCCCAGACACGTGCTCCAATAGGCCAACGGGCCGACAACGCCATCAATCAAAAGGTGCTCCATCCATGCTGTCGGGGTGGGGATGGCTGTGTGTGATTGCCTGTGTGTGTGTGTTGTCACGCATGCAGGAGGTTGATTTGTGCATGGTTTTCCTTGCTTTCTACTCTAGTTTATAGGGTGGGGGTGGATACAGGGTATTGGATAGGGTTTTATGACTCCCAGCCGAAAGGTTCGGGGTTCAATCCCCGATCAAGTCTACCTGTAAGCCTCCTTAAGTAAGAAACAAGAAACCCCTACCGGCTGCTGAATGCCATGCACCCGTATTCATCGCTGGAAGTCCCTTTGGATAAAAGAGTCCTCCGAATGATTTAGTAGTCCCGGTTTATATTGTACGTTGTCAAAGTAAAAGCGCATATCTTACCACCTGTGGGGCCAGACGATATGCAAAGGTTTAGTCTCGTCATCTCGTCCACATCCTCCCGTCGTTGCAGCCTGCTCCTCTGCCCCCGCCGGGACGTCCCGGATGGAGGCGCCACAGCGCCCCGGTCCGTCTCCCGGTCCCAGCACCCTGGCCCTGGTCCCAGGTGGGACACCCGGCTCTCTGTCCTCCGGAGGGGTTACCAGGGCTTCCTTGTTGCTCCGTGAGCTCAGCTCCTCAGATCTATTAGTAAGATAGTAAGATAGTATACGTAATACACGTCTATGAACCGCGGCATAACATCCGTCATTTCTATATTTAAAATATTGTGTATACCGTGAATTAAAGTGAATGTTTTTATTGCCTGAACAACACTGACACATACTGGATTCCATAGTCATGTCCAAATGGCAGGATGCCTCATTTATTTTCCAGCCCATGGCAAATGGAGCGTCATGCCGCTTTAAAAAGGTGAAAGGTCAATGGAATCG
>JAOPHQ010002630.1:0-105120 GCA_030340625.1 Merluccius polli | reverse complement strand
GGACCGGGCCCCACCTTGGTGGATCTTGGTCTTGAGTGGGGGTGGCCAATGGCCATCTTCACAATAGTAAATAAAATATGCCCAGAATAAACACAACTGTACATCATTAACTTTAAAACTCATCATTGCTAAATCAAGTCTATTATCTTGCTGATATACATCCAATAATCTACTATGCCCCCCCCCCCCCTCCCCCACACACACACACACATCCCGCTGCGTTTGGTTTGTCTAACGTTACGTTGAATTGGGGGAACGGGGCATTTTGATCCTGACATGTCATTATGCATACATTAAATAAATCTGTTGAACTCAAATTAAATACATATGTTAACATATTCAACCAGACACAATGTTGTATTTGCTATTAACACATTTATTAACACCATCATTTGCACCATTGCACGATTGTGAATCGTGATTTCGTGATTAGTTAGTAAATGAGAAGAACGAGGGAGTCCGAGACCGACTCAGCTGCATTGATTCGTGAACGAGGAGGAGCCGAGTCTGACCGACTCGGCTGGCATTCGCCGTTCGCCGAGTCGTTCGCGATTCGCGAACGAGGGAGGAGCTAAGTGAACGACTGAACCAGAGCTATAGAGAAAACAGAGTTGCGACACGCTTTGATGTCGCCGCCAGGGCTGTCACGTGGTTCATGTAAGCCTCAATAGTTCCAAACAAACCGCAAGCTGCCATAGCGGTCATTGCTTGCATTGACAGAGTGAGCTATTGCATGGTAAATATCACAATAAAACACACGTTTTTTGCGCTATTGCATATATGTTGGCGTCAATTATGCTTTTGAGCTGTAGTACCTGCATTGATTACTTTTTGAATAATAATAATAATAATACACTTTTGGCGGGTAGAAGTTCGTGTTAGCTTGGTTAGGTGACTTACGTGAGTGATGCTAAATTTATAAGGTTGGTTGTTCTGTATTTGCACTTAGATAAACAAGTTACCATTTAATTTGTACCATTATTATTATTATTATTGCACTCTTAGCACTTACCTGTTTTGTGACCATGTCAGCTTTTCCAAAGTACAGTTTTATTAACCCTTTATTACCAAGTTTTAGACTAAAGGACATTTAGTTTATTTTTGTAGGACATGGATCAGAAACCATGGAGACTTTAAGATGGAGCCATGTATCAGATCTATCAAACAACCACTAATTATGCTTGAATATGACAGTCAATATCTAACTCTACAAGCAACTATTCACACTTGCAATTTATGTTAGAGCTGATGGACGGGAATACGTTATGACTGGTACAAAAGTTGTTAAATAAACAAGATTTTTATTAAAGAATTATTGAAACAAGAACAATTGTGTGTTTGTGTGTGTACAAGAAAAAGAAATTAATAGGAATAATAATAATAAATATATATTGTTATTGCCATACATAATATATTATTATATTAATAAATAATAATAAGAACAACAAAAGAATAATAAGAACAAACTAGAACAATAACAGCAGTGTATGTTAACAACAAAAACCCTTAACAGACAAAGTGGGGCAATGAAACCATAAACACACACAGATGGCTCTGGAGAAGGGGAAAGAATGTCCTCACTGTCCTGCCCTCTCTCGGTTCAAAATGGGGGAGTATGAAAAGGCCATCAGATTTCTCCAAGAGAGCATCCATCTTTTTCGTGGCCTAAAGATAGGGGTAAAGAGCAGCTGGAAGCCGGTCCAGACAGGATTGGTTATGGCCACAACAACCATACTGCAGGTCCAGGAAGATCTGTTGAGCCAGGGTCACAAATTTGTCCTCACGAGCCGGTTCACGCAGGACTGCCTGGAAAACACATTTGGATGCATACGTCAGAGAAACCCTGTGCCAACACCTGTAGAGTTCCACTATGCCCTACGGGCTGTCACTGTTGGACAGTTCCTGTCCACAGTGCATACGGGCTCTTACCTGATGACAGCTGTGACCACCTAGCAGACTTCCTGGAGACCAGAACCATTACCAGCAGTCCTGAAGGTCTGAGAGTGGAGCAGCTGGTCGACCTGACAACACCACCCCACCTTCACAAAAACAGATTCCCTGTGTTCTGTACCATCTGGCTGGATACATTGTGAAGGGTGTCTTCAGCTCCATACTCTGTGAGACATGCAAGCATGCACTTGTGCAAAATGCAGATGATGCACATGAGAATGCTGTTCTGCTGCAGTTGAAAGAATTCAAAACAGGGTGCACTTTATCGGCCATCTGATGAGGTCTTCACTGTCGTCCAGCACGTGGAGCAGCTGTTCCGTTCAAGGACAGATGATTCACTCATGGAGTGCACCAATGCTGTGGAACACCTGGAACAGGAGGCCATGCTTCTGGATAGCAGCCTTCCATCATGCCATGATGTTAAAAGAAAAATCATCTGCAGATATGTCAGGCTGAGGTTGAGGATTGCGGCTACGTGCATCAGGGCTGCAAGGAGAGAAGACAAAAGTAAAGGTCACCTTGGCAGCAAGAGTCAGAATAAGAAGGCCAAGAAGGCTCAACCTCCTGCACCAAAGGCCATAATATCTAGGCCACTAACAAATACCTTCCTTATTGCCATGGATGTATTTGGCCTCTCCATTCCATCTCAACCTCCCGCAACCACCAGCATCTCCCCTGCAGCCATCAGTGAGACACCAGCAGCCTCCACTGCTAGCACCAGCCACTGCCAGCAGCAGACACCGCCCAGCAGAGCTTTGTCCCTGTTGAATAAACAAACAAATTGTTGTTCTATTGTTGTTTTATCTGTGTCTAGTAAGATGACATTGAGAGCTTTGAAAGACGCCTCTAAATAAAATGCATTATTATTATTATTATTATTATTATTATTGTAGTAGTAGCAGTTATAGCAGCAGCAGAAGTAAAACAGCTAGCATTTAATTAATAGTAGCAGTAATAGCAGTAGCATTTTAGTATTAGTGTGAGAGTGGGGCTACATTAGCAGTAGTGGTAGTATTTTGATAATGTTTTAAAACCTAACAATCAAACAACATTTACATAATGTCACCTGACAACAAAAGGTTAAAGGGACTTTAGTGAAAATTATCACGTTTAATAACCTAACGTTAGCCTCCGTTACCAACGCTTTCAGTTAGGTCCTAAATCCATTTAGGGACCTAACTGACCTAACTTTACATTTTTAACATCAACATCGACATTTCATGCAAACCAAATATAAAAATAATGATGTCTAAGAGTATACCTCTGATAGCTAATGCTTAAAAATGTAAAAAAACGTTTAAAATGCTGTTATTTCATCAACTTACCAGTAATTGTTCTTGACGAGCCATTGAATCAACGGAGCTCCGTCCCTTGTTTGGAACTATTGGCGTCTCCATAACCCGGAAGTGTCGTCCGCCATTTTTTTCCATGGGAGTCAATGGAAGTGTCGTAACTCTGTTTTCTCTATAGCTCTGGACTGAACGAGTCAGTGAATGATTCAGCGCTACCGGAAACACGAACGAACGAACGAACGAACGACTCTCTGTGGCGAACTGAACGACGCGAACCGATTCGCGCAAACGAACGAGAAAATCCACCACTAGAGCAAGAGGTAGACCGGAAATGAGTCGATGCTTACCGCAACAGCGACACCTACCGCTTGAATCCCAGTTACAGGCTTCAGGTGATCAAAACCATTGATCTGAAGCTCAATGCTGATGCTGTCCTGTAAATAGTTTTCTAATCAGCAATAAATAACAATTTCTGATCAACCCATATCAATTGCATGCTTAAAATAACATACCGGTTAAAACCTCGCTCATTTCAAGACAACCCGACCCACTTCCGGGTTAATCCCGCCCACTTCCGGGTTAGGCCCCGCCCACCCCGAGTACAGATACAGATAATTCATATGGTTAACAGATACAGATACAGATAATGCTGTACTCGCTCATCCTAGTCGCTATCATTTTCCGTTCCGGAGATAGACGCGAAAGAGTCCAGCAATACCCCGACTTCTTAAACAATATGTAACACACGTTAACCTGTAGGCTGCCTTAAACCTGGGTTTGCTCAGTGAGCACAACCGTATAATAAACGTGTAGCCTATAGTGTAGTCGTAATTAATTCAATATGTACGACTTTATTCTCGTAATTCAATATTTACGACTTTATTCTCGTAATTTAATGAAAAAAAAATTCTTAATGTGGCCCTAATACTCCGTCGTAATATGTTAATGAGACTTCCCATACCCGTATGAATTAATGAGACGTCACGTAGCGCCCCGCAAGAAGAAAATCATTCATTCAAGCCATGTACTGTTTTCTCGATCGCTCTGCCCTGTCAAATGATATGGAGGGGTTTGTTTACTAGTTCTGCCATCGGAGAACGCTTCGTCTTTTGCCACCCGAAAGAACGTATATTGTTGTTGTGACGTCATGGTGATTTGTCGTGTTGATAACATAGACATCTTATATCATGAATGTATCTAATGGATGTATATAGTAACATATGTATAAGATGTCTATGGTTGATAACGCACTAGAGGGATCACTCGCCTCTGATTGGCTAACATCACTGTGACGGACAGTGCTGTTAGCCAATCAGAGGCAAGTAATTTAAATGTCATGAATATTCATGAGTAAGAGCCGAAAACCTCTCGTTCTTCCCTCCCACCTCCTACCCCAAACTAGAACAGCCTGAAACAGGCGCACCAGAGCATTTTTTTCACCAAAACCGGCTCACAGGGCATTCATTAATACTAGAGACCACTGCAAAATTAACGAAAAAATGATGAAATTAGACCTTTAACATAGTGTTTATTAGGTTAGTAATGATTTAATAATGTATTATTCATGTTTTACTAATAATGAATTAACTATTATGAATGAACCTACTAATCAAACAAATAATTTGTAACAGTGTTTATCAATGCTTAACAGAGTTAGTAAGTAGGTTAGTAATGAGTTAATAATGTACTGTTCATGTTTTACTAATGATGTATTCACTATTAACTAATACGTTGTAAATGCTCCAAAGCGTTTAGTTATTATGAAGGGTTACCAAGAACACATTTTTATTCTAGCTGCACTTGTGCATGTGCTTAACAGCCGTAAGAAAGACAGCCTTTCCTGAAGTCCCAACTATATATTAAAAGTATATAATATAAAAGTGCATGTATTGTAAAAATATGTTTGTGTATATGCAGTCATGTAAATCATTAAAACAAAATCAAGAATGGAATGCCAGCAGCCCTAAGAAATGTAGCATCCAAACAACATTGTAATATTACTTAATGTAATGAAACTACTTGGTATTGTAATACCTAAGTAGTATATTATGATATATTTAAGGTTAAGACACCCTATTAATGGGTACAATGCAATTCAAAACCAAGCAGGATTTCCCCAAGTCCCCAATACCTAGACAATCATGACAATAGATTGAACTCTCCTAGCATATGTACCAAGCTATATAATCAATTGAAATAAATGACAGAGAACACATACCTTAAGGGTTCTCTACAGCCTTACTACAGAAAATTAATCACAAGAGAGTAATTTGGATGCCACCCTATAGATTTTTAATTTGCTCATTACAGGCTGCCTAAATAGGTTGCTATAACAATTAGGGATGAGCGAGTACAGCATTATCTGTGTCTGTATATTTTAAGCATGCAATGGGTTGATCAGAAATTGTTATTTATTGCTGATTAGAAAACTATTTACAGGACAGCATCAGCATTGAGCTTCAGATCAATGGTTTTGATCACGATAGCAAACAAACTATTTACAGAATAAGTTTTGCCTCAATGAATACAATACATGCGGATGTAATTATCAAGTAAAATGTAATGAACAAGAGTTTTCATACTCAACAATAACTTTCTTCTTTTAACTTTATTTTTTTTTATGATCAGTGTGATGAGTGATTTATTTTTTAATTATATATATATATTTTTTCCCACACCAGGTGTGTGTGTGTGTGTGTGTGTGTGTGTGTGTGTGTGTGTGTGTGTGTGTGTGAGTGAATAAGAGAGTGACAGAGACAGAGAGAGAGAGAGAGTGTGTGTGTATACTAGCTTAATTTGCGATACTTATACCACTACTAGCTTTATTTTTTCATTAATACAGCAAGAAAGTGTCAGACACTCAGTGCGTGAAGTCAAAAAACAGTTAGGGACTGTACGATATTTACCGGGGGGGGAGGGCCGGTCGTCAGGGGGGGAGGGCCTAGGAGAATTTTTTTAAGCCTTAGGGGAGGGCCCAGGAGAATATTTTTGGCCTGGGGGGAGGGCCGAGGAAAATTATTTTTTCCTGATGTATGATATCAGTTTCCGATATTTGAAAAGGTGTGTAGGCCAAAACATGATTCACGTCTCCTTGACAGAGTGGGCGAGTCCAAAATGTCGCAAGAAACAAAGCATCACGGGGCGGCGGAAACTTGTGGATACCTGAATCTCTCACAACCCCCCTCGTGAGCTTGCAGGTTTTTAAACATGGCGTCAAGTCAAACAACGAGCAGCAAACGTGGTGACTTTCTGCAAAGATGAAGCAATGTCCGGGCAGCTTCTATGGTTCACCCGAGATTAAGAGCATCGTTGCAGTCCCTTTACATTGATAAAAGCAGGCTTGTCCCCATTCTCAAGTTCAAGGCACAGCGTGGCATAAACCCCTGGGGGGTATACTACGAAGCTCGATTAGTGAGTTAGCGAGGTATGTTGCGCTCAAAGCCTGGGTTAGCTGTCCTACGAAGGTCGCTCTCTTTTAGCGTCGCTATATCACCATGGTAACTTATGCTGGCAACCAAACCTGGTCGGGAGGAGGTTTTCAGCTCAGACTTTCCGATTAGTTCAGCTTCTTAAAGCTGAGCGCCGCTTTCGGGACAGATCCGACCCCTTTATGAGAGATACAGGTTCTCATCAGAGGGTATTCGCTATTTGATCGTCCTTGTTGGACCTTATGAGGGCAATGCTACAAAAAGAAGCCGTGCGCAGTGTGTCTGTGTTTCACTGCGATGTGTTGCCAAGGGTACATATTTGCATACAGTTGGTGATGCCGAACGTATAAGCAAAAAGGTGCCTTGCGATACGCAAGGTTGTAGCTGCCCTAAATACACTGCTAAATATGTTCGTGGTGTTTCCCAACTTTTTGCCAACACAAACTGTCAAGTTGCAAGTTATCAACTTGCAGGTAAAAGAAAACACCTGTATACGTGAATGAGCGGTAGAGTGGCGGTAGCGCGTCAGTCTTGAGATTCTGCGTGCTGCGTTCGATTCCCAAGTGAAGTGGGTATGTGTAGTTTATTAAAAAAAAGTTATATTTCTTATGTCATATGGAATACTTATTCATTAATGTTATGGAATTATCCAGTTTGGTAATCTAGATGAGGGTAAAAGGCAAGATGATGGACAGGCAACATATGAACCCCGGTCGCTGCGTTCAGCTCACATCCTAATCCACCACACCACCGTCGCTACCGTCCAGCACATGCAATACGTTTCTTACATATAGGATGTATTTGAAAGGAATTCCCTAAATTACACAAAAAAGCAAGTTGGAGGTTGCTTTTGCATTTTGCAATCATATGCGTAAGAATTGTTCGCCATTAATCCCAATAGAGTATTGGGATTAATGGCGAACAATTCTTACGCATTCACAGAATCTGCTGTTTTTTGCCAGCATGGGCAACTGTATCGCCCCTTGCCGTTATTTGCTTTTTAAACTCCTCGTATGAGTTCATAATCACTACTTGCTCCTCCTGAGTGAAATACATAGCCCGTGTTCGCTCCGTCGGATCCATTGTGTCAAGGTGAATGACGTTGGGTTACGCCCTTTTTATGTGAACGCGCATTGAACCTAAAGCGGAAAACCTGGCTTGACAAATTTACCTTTAAGTGAGCTTCGTGGAACCGTTTAACTCTGATTGCGAGTTTCGTATTTAGCAATCAAGGTTTTCCCAAGAAAGCCTGGATATGTTCAGCGAGCTTCGTAGTATACCCCCCTGCTCTTGCTGCGTGTGTACCCGTGTGTGTGTATGTGTGCTTATGTGGCCGTTTTAACCTTGTAAACGTCATTTTCCGACCAATTTTATTTGATTCACGTAGCGGGGAGGGCCTAGGAGAATTTTTCTGAGCCGGGGGGAGGGCCCCCGGAAAAAAAAAAATTACCAGGGGGGAGGGCCAGGCAGAACATTTTTAACCCGATCGTCTGGCGACCGGCCCTCCCCCCCCGCTAAATATCGTACAGTCCCTTAGAGCCAGCTGACGGTTTAAAAAAATAAATAAAAAAAACTCCGACGACCGGCAGGGAGAGGGAGAGAGAGAGTGTGTGTGTGTGTATGTGTGTGTGTAGCTTGATTTCCAATATTTATACCACTACTAGCTTTATTTTTTCACGAAATACAGCAAGAAAGTGTCGGACACCGTGCGTGAAGTAAAAAAAAACTGGTTAGAGCCAGGCAGCCAGATGACGGTTAAAAAAAGAAAAAGAAAAGAAAATCTCCGACAGGCAGAGACGCAACGGGAGTCGGCACCACGTCTGAACGAACCCACGTTTACCAGAACTCTACTGGTTCATAAGTAAGTACCAACCTAAGTAATAACAAACCTGAAGCTGAAGAAACCCTAAACATTAACGGAAAACGACCCGCGAACCTGAGTCAGTGCGTTTACATGACACTCAAGAAAGTCGACTTATTGGCTTAGTCCAACTATGATTGGATTACTAAGATGCATGTATACACCTCAGTCGAGCTATAATCGATTCGAATTGGGTTACTCATAGTCGAATTAAGACACCTAGATAATGCGATTCATAGTCGACTAAGCGTGCATGTAGCCAATCGAATTGGACTATGCGTTGAATTGCGTTCTGCGCATGCTCGAGATCTCTTCCCGGGGCCGTGAGCCGGAAGAAGAAAGAGACGATAGTCGTGTTGTTGTTGTTGTTGTTGTTGTTGTTATCGCCGCCGTCGGATAAGGGATAACGAGAAATGGCGATTTATTTATAAAGGTGGCGCAGAAGATGGAGGAAGCCGGTGAATGTAGTTACCCCCTATAAGAATTGTGTCCCGCCCGCGGGAGCGCGCATGGCATGCATTCATTAAAGGTGGAAGCACACGGACACTATGCTTCGATTTCACCCAAGGCTGAATTAAAAGTACATGTTTTTCTAAATGTGGGTCATCAACGAGGTTGTAAAGTAGTAACTTCGGGCACATCTGTCAAAATAAATGTTTTTTTCTCCCGACGTGTGCCGCGGCGGGTAATGTATACGGAGGGCGGCGGAGGGGCTGTTCTGGTGGGAGAAATATGTTTTCAGCAGACAGCTGTCAACTAACTTTGGGTCGGCGATTTATTTAAAAAGCTGGCGCAGAAGATGGAGGAAGCCGGTGCCGTGCCAATGTAGTTACCCCCTATAAGGAGTGTATCATCATCAACATGCATTCAGTACACAATACGCTTTGATTTAACCTAAAGCTGAATTAAAAGTCCTCATCAACGAGGTGCTCATCAACGAGGTTGTAAAATAACTACGATCTTTTTTTTACGATTCATTACGATTCATTGCGCGGCCGAACTGACGGCGGTATTCTCTGATATTATGAATCTTACAGACTGAGTCGGGTTCTCCGACTCTCTGGTACACAACAAGTAAAGACTCCTAGTCGGGTTTATCTCGCCCATGGGGAAAAGGAATTGGGGGAAATTAACTTTGGCTTTGACTCTCTGAAGTCCAGATTGAAACGCGACATGGAGGAGAAAGCGATGTTTCAGCAGACAGCTGTCACTTCACTTCGGGTCCATATCATTTCTCCGACGCTCCATTGTTCCTCTCGGTCGTATGCAGACCGCTCCTCCGGCAGCTCCGCCGGCAGAGCAGCCGGAGGAGTCGGCATACGACCGAGAGGTCGGAACAATGGAGCTTCGGAGAAATTATATGGACCCGAAGTGAACTGACAGCTGTCTACTGAAAACATATTTCTCGAATGAGTTTGTTGTTGCTGGTGACGTAAAGAGGTCAACCGGTGGCTCTATTACCACTAGTTGAAATGGGCACAGCGCCACCTATCATACCGGGGCATTACACGCTTCGGCCAATGAATCGATTTACTCACCGCCATGTATACGCGGACAATTGCAGTTGTCCAATTGAGGAGCATAGACGAGCTATGGCTTTATTCGAATTAAGCTGTGCATGTAAACGGACTGAGGGAGAGACAGAGAGCTGTTCTGTGTGTGAGTGATCAGAGCAGGACACAACAACACATCTGCATTGTGTAGGGGAGGGGCGCTGTAGCCTATCACAGAACGCTGACACAGTCAGCTACCCAATGAGGATTTTCATTCAATCCGAGCACAGATATTGACTCGTATTACTCGTATAATACTCGTACTCGGCAAAAGTGCTTTATCCGTACCGGATACTTGTTTCAGCCGAGTATCCGGCTCAACTCTAATAATAATACAAAAAATAGGAATAAAGTGGCTTAGCGTCCTCCCTGGGGTTGCACATAACAGCACAGCCAAACCCAAATCTGGAAGACCAGAACACACACAGATATTTTGCGGGCCAGAAAAAAGGGCATAGAGCTCGTACAGAACATGCAGAACATAGATTCTGGTCTTCATCTATCCATTATCCGGGGCCGGGTTGCGGTGGCAGCAGGCTAAGCAAGGTATTCCAGACATCCCTCTCCTCAGCAATGCTTTCCAGTTCCTGCGGGATCCCAAGCACAAACGAGTCAGAGCCTTCCCCTCAGCGTCTTACAGTTGCATAGAGGGGACCCTCTCATTCCCCGGGGAATGAGAGGGTCGTGAGTATCCCCACACCCGCCGGGCACCTCTCACCCTGGGCACCTCTGGAATAGGAGAGTCCAGCCCTCTCCAGGAGTTTGGTTCTAGAACCTGTGCTATCCATAGAGGTGAGTCCAACTATTTCTAGTTGTTACCACTTCACCTCCCGCACCAGCTCTGGTTCCTTCCCCACCAGAGAGGTGATATTCCACGTTCCTAGAACCAGTCTGCGATGCCAGGGGTTAGCATGCCCAGGTCCCTGCCTTTGGCTGCCGCCCGTCTTACAATGCACCCGACCCCAATGCCTATCTCTGTGGGTGGTGGGCCAACAGGGCAATGGCTCCATGTCGTTCTTTCAGGCTGTGCTCAGCCAAGCCCCATGGTGCAAGGCCACCAGATGCTCGCCAGCAAGCTCCCTTCCCAGGAGGGGGCCCCGGTTTCATTTTCCTGTTTTTTTGTCTTTTTTTTCTTTGTCTTTGAATCGCTCTTAGTCTGCCCCCTCACCTGGGACCAACTTGCCTTGGGAGACTCTACCAGGAGCTGTTGCCCCTGACAACACAGCACCCACGGCCACAGGGACACACAAACCCCTCTACCACGTCAGGGTGGCCATTCTTGGGGGGACATCGTAATTTAAGTTAAAGTTGAGGCTGCCCTACTCCAAAACATGCATGTGGTTTTCCTTCCATTTTATAGAAGGAGGGATCACGCTCAAGGTAGTTATAGTTGAGCCTGATCCCCACTATAAAACAGAAGGAAAATGTTGATTTTGATTCTGTTTTAAAAGAAAACTAAACCCTAAATCACTTTGAGAACAAAAGGTGATGTAGGTGGGCTTACATAGTCTAGTTATATGAGATCTGATCCAGTCATCTATACATTCTATACTATAACTATACATACATGTGTGCATGCCAGCCTCTGCATATCCCAATAATTGTTTTTCTTCCTTCTCTTTTTGTAAGAAACACGTGTGTATGTATTTGTCAGCAATTAGACTGGTGCACAACAGCCTACCCATGTATCTGCATGGAGTTGTGCACTTACTATGTTAATTTGCTTATAGTAGAATGTTGCTTTAATGTGTGATCATTTAAAGCAATCCATTACGTAATGAATTCAGATAACTATGACAGATTATTCACATCAATCGGTAGTAAGTGTCAATTGATCTATGTAACGTGGGTCTTAGGGCAAAGTGTGCATTATTTCACAATGTATAGGCATTTTGAGTGGTGCTCTTTAATATTGGGATCAATATATAAATTAGATTCAGAAGTCACACCCCCTCTCATCCTCACTTTTGATTGGTCAAATTATTGGCCTTTATTAAAGAAACAACTGTAGGAAATGTATTTAATCTGCATTCCAGGAGATGATGAGCTGCTAAAAAGCTCCAATGTGACCTACATTTATTGATCATAACAAACAGGGAACAAACATATGTGTGCACACATGCACATCTCATACACATAAACACAAAGGCTTTGATGAAAAAAAACTGATTAAGGGAATTTCATTTTAGTGGTGTAAACACATGTAAGTACATATTTGTTTACATACAAAAAAACATATTTTCTCTCTATCGGACACACAATCCGAGATATTCAATACACAAAAGTGCATATGCTTGAACACATGCTCAAACACACTGTTCCAGCTCTATAGGCAGACTGAATACAAACAGATGGATGAGCAAACTAAAGAAGACAAGGGCACTCTGAGACATTGATGCACAGCCTGTTCACATATTTCAAACACACACATACACACACATGCATGCAGGCTCCTCATCAGTCTGAGTGACACTTTACAACAAGCAATTAGTTAAGCTTGAGTGGGAGAAAAATGAATATGGTAGTGAAAAGGAAACTTGTCAAACAAACTGCAGCGCAGTCATAACATGACAAGCACCACACAGTGGTGCGTGTGTGTGTGTGTGTGTGTGGGGGGGTTATCTGGAAGCATGTTTACATTAACACACTTGTTATTACATACACCTAAATACCTAAAACCTAACACCTAAACCTAAACACTAAGTCCTAAAATCTAAATACCTGAACCTAAACCTAAAACCTAAATACATAAACCTAAAACCTAAATACCTAAAAGACCTAAAAACAAACAGAGGTTAAGTGAGGGAGTGGAAACAAGTGTCTATTGTGTTTCTTCTTGTCAAACAGAAGAACACATTAAGCCACTTGTTTGCAGCTCTGTAGCAGACAGTAGACAGCCGGGCAGAGGACGCAGCCGTTCCGCAGCGCAGCCGTTCCGCGGCGCTTACCTTCCTTGGTGGAAATCCGGTATAGACCAGCTCCCAACCCAACTTTGAGAATAGATTAACGGCGATAATTTTTTTATCGCGCGATAAGAGTCTCGCGTTATCGCAGCGCGTTAACGCCGATAACGGCCCATATATATATATATATATATATATATATATATATATGTATATATTAGTTCATTCATTTATCAACGTATAAACCTTCTTAATCAAATAGCTTGGGAGCAGGAGAGAGAGAGAGAGAAAAGAGAGAGCAGGGTGGTGCTGGGTGTAGAAGGGAAACAGGCAGAAGTACAGCTGACCAAGTGAGGGCGGGGAGGACAGTTTCCTCCCATAATTCCACACACCATTAAATTGTAATTTCAATGCTTGATATATTTATGCATTGAAACGGTACAACCGCCTACCCATCCAATTACCATGCAGTCAAAACTCCCACCATCAGATAGTCACATCCCCCATCTCCCTTCCACCCGTCATGCATTCACCCCAGCGATGGAAGACAAAACACATATGCATAATATTGAGGGGCTATTTAAGATAACACATTTTGCCTACTTTTGGCTTGGATTTTACAAACTAGAATTGTAATATATGTCACAATACCAAAACCTTGCTATTTTGCAAGTTATTCTAAGGGAAACTGTCGAATTAGTGAGGCAGGATCAGTCCCAGTTGTGACATTGTTACGTTGTGTACATTGAGGACAATATGTTCCAATAAATTGGCAATCTCAGACCAGTATGCTGAAATAAATGCATTTTCATGTTTCTCTTACAGAGGTTAAATGTATACAAATATATTTACAAGAGGCAGTACAGGACATATCCACTAAATAGACCATCCATCATATGATACACCTATGATGAAATGCCACGATTACAAACTATCATCCAGAGCTCCCTCTCACATATACAATTGATACATACATTGATACATACATGTACCTGACATTTCTAACATTTCATCTGGAAGATTGCAGTTCAAGGAGTAACCCTTAGTAGTATTCATACCAGTCAATATCCCCAAAACCTGGACCATTCTGAGACTTGGTTCACCGGGGCAAAGGTACTATTTTTTTGCTTTTGTTATTTTGTTTTATTATATTGGCTATTTTTAATGCTTCCAGGTGTGTTTCATACAAACAGGATTGCATTTTTTTATGTCAATAGGACTGATGTGTGTGTTTGTGTGTGTGCACATGCACTCGCCTGTGTGTGTTGTGTGTGTGTGTGTGTGTGGTGTGTGTGTGTGTTGTGACTGAGTGTGTCGCTACGTTGGTGCGCTGCTTCCTACACATCACCGCACCTTGCCCCAGCTTGCGGTGTGTATCCCTGCAATCCATCACGGGCCAAGACACGCCCAGGGCTCCTTGTCAGGGTGGATCGCGGGGCAGGTTAAGGCGCCGCTCCCTAAGCCATTGTGGGAGCATGATGTATGTGCTGTCTGCCAGCCAGTTAATGAAACAGCAACAGGCACTCACTGTGGCTGGCCCCGAGGAATACCGCTTAAAGAAGCACATGGAGGGAGCTGCTGGAAACTAACCAATGGCAGCCCCCCTCCCCCCCACCACCCTTGCACACGCACGCGCGCACACACACGCACGCGCGCCACACACACACACACACACACACACACACACACACACAACAACAATCATCTCCCCCCCTAACCTCCATCTTTCCATCCATTCCCTTACCTTTTGTTCAGTCCTATCTAATTCAACACAAATCATGTGTCTTAGAATGTATTAAGCTTACCCCATCATGTGTATGTATGTATTAGGGGTGTAACGGTTCCCGTCAAAAAAAACCTCATGGGAAACTCATGGGCTTGTCATGGGATGACAAGCATGGTTCGCGTGCCGCGAAAAATAAATGTGTGTTCCGATTTAGCACATTTTTAGTTCACAGTACATATAAACTAATAGAAACTGTGATACTTTATATAAGTGGTCCACGTATATACACAGCCAGTAACAATGACGACTATCGTAACGTCAGTGATTGCGATGCTCAGTAGAGAACGAACATTGAAGGTAGAGAATGGCGAGCAGAGAGTAACCGCCTGGGGACACACTGCCTGCCATGAGAGCAGCTTGTGTGCATGGTGTTACCTCCTTCCTCTGCTGCGGGTCGCAGCCTTGTGTTGTCCACACAGTAGGGCTGCCCCCGACTAAAGATTTTCTTAGTCGAATCCTTAGTCGCCATTTCAAGCTGATAGTCGACTAATCGTCGCACTTTTTAACGTAATTATTTTCGATAAATTTTTTTGGGGCATCAGAAAGTGTTTTGAGTTCCAGTGCGAGAGGGTTATAACAGAAAACACTGTTAACCTTGTGCTACTTTACAGATAATACAATACCGTAATAATCAGCCTTTAAAATATATTTTTCGCAAGCACACGCACGAAGCAGGCCGCCTATTAACGGCATGGACCAAGCGGTTCTGAAGGTTGTCAGAACACCAGGAAGGAGACATTGAACACTTTTAATAATCGTATTTAACCGTTGTGGAGTGTGTGTTGTTGGTGGCTGGTTTACAGCCTCACCTGGCCTGAGTCAGGACTGATTGGACTCTGGCTGGGGTGGGGCTGCACCACTGTGGTGCATGAGCAATCATGGCAACCCAGGATAAACCAGCCATCAACACACACACTTGAGGAGGAGCCACTGGAATGGCAGTGTGTAATATCAGCTCAGCAAATACCACCTGCTCTCCAATAAACCTATCGAACCAACATCTACCAGTGTCCTGTTTCGGAGGGCCCCAAGAAAAGCCACTTAGGTGGCGTGTGGCCGGGAGCAAACCCTGCCACAACCGTATAACTGCACAGAACTTTATTTAAAAGCAAGCAAATGGAAACATGTTGGTATTTTGGTGTCCGGTGCGTGTGGATGTGCGGCTCCTTCGGTGGAGCGATTCATGTTAATAGCATGAGTCTGAGAGGGTTCACCTTCACCGCGTAGTTACGAGGGATGTGCGACTATCGTCTTGTCTTAAAAAATACAAAAGGTGTTTTTTAAAGTTAGAAAGATATTAGATATTCAACAGATATTCACCGCTCCGAATTACAGCGATCAGACACAGGGAACTAGAGCCGCGATCACCGGTATTAGTCCTGTGTGTCTAGCGGTGTCTACCTACCCAGGTGTTTACCTGCCCAGGTGTATTGGTCAGTATGCCTGCAGCGATAGGTTAAATCAGGGCTTGTTGCGACCACGGATGTATTCGGTTTTGCGATGCTCATTCCTTGTTATTGTTATATTTTACTTTTTGCTCGACTAATGAAAACGTATTCGACTAAGCCTCTGTCGATCGACTAAGCCGACTATTCGACTATTAGGGGGCAGCCCTACCACACAGGCAGCGTTTCTACTGCGGCGCTGCCAGCCAGCCCTATCTTTCTACATTGAGTTAATGTCCTTAAAGGTACATTGTGTAATTTTTTCCCCCATCTAGTGGTCAAATTGTATTTTGCATTCAAACGAATTTATGCTCTCTAGCGCCTCGCGTTTTCAAATGTTCGTTTGCAACCTGTTGGAACTACGGCAAGCGGTATTAGTCAAGATTCAAGAAGCTATGACAACATGACAACATGTCTTCAATCACCACTTCATCAAGTTTTGTTTCGGATGATGAGATACGTTCAGTGCTCAAAGTGGAAAAAAATAAGTGCCGGTACGGTAACTCCCTTATTCACATATAAGCGACCCGGGGGGAGTGCGCGATATTAACCCACCCCGGACCTACGACCGGACGGGGGGGGGGGGGGCGGGGTGCGTGATCGTAACCCACCGCGGACCAACGGCCGCAGGCCTGTGACAAGTGCCGGTGTCGTGCCAAAAAGTGATTGTCTGCCAGAATCCGATTTCGTGGGAGCGCACACAGCAGCCCGTTGAGCGGGCTAGCGCAAAAACATCTGCTTTTCTCTGGATTAAACGACCATAATATGCAGATACACACAACTGTATTATAATGTAATTATAGCAAAGGCACGTGTCTTCGAAAGTTTAACGTTTGTTCTTCAATCAATTTTTGGCAGGTGAAAATGCCTATTTTGTGTTGTAGCCTAATGGTCCTTTAAAGGAATTCCAAGGTGTCCTGTGAGCTCCAGTGTTTATATTATGAAGCGTATGAATGAGATCAAGCCATATATAGGCAGAAATCACCTTTGAGTAACTGTATTTGGCCTTCAATCGATTTTTTGCAGGTGAAATCAGATTCTGGCAGACAATCACTTTTGCGTTACCGGCCCACTTCGAGCACTGGGTACGTTATTTTCAAACAAACTTCAAACTGCATTGAATCATTAGTGTGAGCATGTATGAGTAATTACTCCTCGAGCAAGATAGTGATTTATGTTCTCATGTTTATATCGTTTTTTAAGTGACAAGCACGTCTCGCTAAGCTCCTTCTCTGTTCCACAGTCACGCTGGCTCTGAGTGAAAACGCGTTTAGCCTTACCTGTACCACGTAGTGCTTTTTGTCCCTCTCGGCAGTTCATTGTTTTTTATAGACCGGAAGGACATGGAAGCCTCCATAGAGCTTGCCCATCCTAATGTAAATTCTGATAAGTGATTCTTCGCTCAGGAGGATAAGTGAGATTGTTGACAGAGATCATTTTACACCAACGGGGACTTATTTATGAATGAAGACGTTGATTTGAGGTAATAAATTACTTAAAAAACTACACAGTGTACCTTTAAATAATACAATGTTTAATTTCATTTTCTTTTAAATTTCATTTACATTTATTTTCGACCGGAAAAGTTTAACAAGCTTATCAAAAATAACTAATAATAATAAAACCTTGACACAGAGTGCTTAATTTAAAACACAGGGAAGTGTTTTAAATAATTATATTTTATTCATGTCTGTCACATATTCTACAGATACATTGTAACTCCAAATCTCTAGATCAGACGCAGTCTCACATGGGCTGTGTGGCCTGCTCTGTTAACATGGGCGCCCAAAATGAAAAGCAAGAGGTAACACCACACACACATGCTGCTCATGCAGGCGGTGTGTCCCAGGCGTAAGCAAGTTGTTAGACCCCCCAGCTTCATTTAAGTTCTGCGTTTAGGAACATTCTAACCTTGTGAGACCATCCTGATCTTGCAAGTTCACATTCTGTTTCTCTGTAGATCGATCTGCCCCTTGATCCTGTTGAAAGCCTTTTCTAAAAATGTATAAATGCTAGGACCAATGGGCGCTCGGGGGAGGAAGTTTCAGTTCATGACGAACAAGGACGACCACAGTCTGCCAAATAAAAGCAATAAGGTCGGAGCCCAAGGAAAGGGTAGCAATCTGCAGATCAATCAAAACAGTTGTATCTGAAATAGACTGAATAACGATGTTAAAAGATTAACAGAAATCTGCACAGAAGTATTTTCTCCTGCAGGAGCGATGAGACCAAGAGCGTCACTCTGATTGGCTGGAGTTTTTTGAACAGTGTAAGGCCGTGTCCATATATGGAAATCATTTAGGCCTACTGCACAGGCCAGACTGATAGTCATTGAGAAACCAAATGCAAACTTGAATATCTGGATGGTCTGACAAGCCTAGCAACATTCGGGATTGCGCATGGAAATATGCGATGGTAAGAAAGTGATAAATCAGCGACCGTGCGCTTGACATGCATTATACTATATGGTGGAAGCACATCAACATGTTGGGCCTTTACGGCGGCATCATCCAAATGTTACTCTGGCCAGCCCAAGGGGATCGAAGGCTGTGTGAAACTGCTCCACGCTCAGGCACTGGTTGAACCTAAACAACTTCAACATTATTCAACCAACTCAGATCAATACGAGGGTTCGCTCAGGGTTTACAGCATATCCTCCTGCAGGGAGGAGGAGTTATACATGCTTAAGATTATTCCATTTTATAGCCTACTGCTTTATTTTGTGTAATGTTTATTTTTTAGCTGTACTTCTGTGTGTTTTCTTGTAGGTCTGCTGCACTTTTTAAAATAATGCAAAAGTGTTTGGCTGTTAACTGTTTTTTTTTGATAAAGGAAATTTGTTTACTTATGCGCCCTCCCTCTCCCCCAACTGAACTGAAAACCGTGACCAAAAACTGTGAAATGAACCAAACTGTGAATGTATAAGTATACGTATTCATTGAATAAATGAATGAATAATAACAATAATGTTAATCCTCTCCCTTATATTGGAAAATATTGTTTTAGGTTGGTTGTAGCAGTCTTGCAGTGTTTAAAAAGCTGACAACAGGAAATGCAAACCACTACGACTAACCACCTTCTGCCTAGGGCTTGACAACACCATGTCATCTTAAAGATATTGACTTAGAGGAAAGAAAAAGAAGAGGCTATTGGTTGACTGCTGAAAAGCATTGGGGACTAACTTTAGGTATTTCCAATACTTCAGGACTGTCGAGCTGCATTCCAAGACATGCTGACACTCACTCACACACACACACACACACACCACACACTCACAGCTGAGAACCAGCAATCCATCTCCAGGCTTCCTCTTCATGTGTTTGTTATTTGTTGTTATACTGCTCTAATTTTTCTCTCCATCATCTCAGCACTGCTAGTCATCCCCTTTCTCATCTTTGTGGGATGCATTGCACACACACGCACGCACGCACGCACACACACACACACACACACACACACACACACACACACACACACACACACACACACACACAACTCCTCTCTCCTCATTCTACTTCTTCCTGCTTCTCATTCAGGTGGTGTTTGTTTGTATGTGTGTGTGTGTGTGTGTGTGTGTGTTTGTTTGGGAGCGCGTGAGGGATTATTGGGCGCCCATCGCCCCACTCAGTACATTCATCAAGCCACTCGAGGGAAAAGCAACAGAGTGACAGACAAATATATTACCGTGCCACAGCCATCATGGAGGCACCCGTGCATAACTAGGCAGGACGCTTACTTAGGAAGCCAGACCCTACTTCATTTTTGGTGTGTGTGAGTCTGTGTGTTTGTTTGTGTGTGCATGTGTGTGTGTGTGTGTGTGTGAGAGAGTCTATGTGTGTGTGTGTGTGTGTGTGTGTGTGTGTGTGTGTGTGTGTGTGTGTCAGTGTATGTGTGTGTGTGTGTGTGTGTGTGTGTGGTGTGTGTCGTGTGTGTGTCAGTGTGTGTGTGCATATGCATTTGTGTGTGTGCGTTTGTATGTGTGTGTGTCTGTGTGTGTGTGGGGAGGGGGGATTGTAAGGATCTCCTGAGAGCAGGAGAACAGGCTGTAAAAAAAAAAGAGGCAGGTAGAGAGGGAGGGGGTGGGGCCAGGATGCAGCTGTAATCTAGGTTGTGTCTAATTGTTAACTTGAGTTTGACGTTGTACAGTAAAGTGGGCTAGCTCTTGAGCTCTGACAAGATGGATCTTTGCTCAAAGCACAGCTTGTGCTGTACGTACATACAACCGGCAGAGTGCTCGCGCAAAGTGAAGCACAGTGGAGCAGAGACTATAGACAACAAGTAAAGCTGTGTTTTTAAACATTTGACCCAACTATAATGTGTATATTTTGTTATTATCTATGTGCATTTGTAATGTCATGTCATTAATGATCAATACCAAATATAAATACCGTATATATATGGTATATATATATATATATATATACCGTGTATATCCTGAGACCCCAGCCCATTGACTTGTGTCCTCTATACTGGACATTTTGTTCATATGCATATCTTTTCACTCTTTTGAGTTACTCAATTAATCCTTGCTGTATTTTAAAGAGGACATCCTGGGCTTTCCAGTGATATTTCATGTTAAAGGATGGGATTCTTTCTCTTCCTTTTCATCCAAAATGGACGCCATAGCAGCAAGCACATTTTATGGAAAGAGGAGAGGTAAGTTAAAAATTGTTTATCTGTTGTTTTTTTTACTATGATAATCACATACTGTATGTTCTTGTTTATTAACATGTCAGGAATGATATATTCATTTCTGAAAGTATTTAAATTATTTGTTTTGAAATAATAGCCTTTTTTAGCCTGGCAAGCCAGACCCACATCAGAAAGATGTAAGGTCTGGCTCAGCTCCATTGGCAGTGTGGGCGGGATAAACGGTTGTCTTTCAAGTTCCCTCTGCACGCAATAGGATAGCGCTACAACCAATCAGAGCAACGAAGAAGGTGACGTAGTCAGAGCGACGGCTCTGACTACGTAATTAATCAAAACTCAGAATAAATATTTATTTTCGAGGAAAGACTTAAGTGCCGTTCTTTGTTCTTTTCTCAAATAAAATGTTAACTTCAAGTCTTGAAGAGTCACGGCCAAAGCCGAGTGGAAAGACAGCCGTTCGCCAGCAGCAGCAGCCATTGTTTACCTCTAACACGGAACCGTCGCAACTCTGTCGTCATGGTAGCCCGGCTTTCGACTCCGCCCCTCACGCTGTGATTGGTCTGACATACTTGGTGTTTCCAGCACCAAAAAGCCGACAGAGCCGTGCTAGACCTACCTAGCTGCCAAATAAATTTGTTGCCGCTAGGGGGTGTCTAGAGTTCTAGGCTAAGCCTTTTTATGAATGACACCAAAACCATCTTCATCTTCAATTAATACTATTAGATTTGTGTGAGGTTTAATTATTATTCCTGTTATTACATTTCATTTATTGTTGTTTTTTTCCATCATAATAGATTCACACCTCATACCCTGGGCTTCCCTCACTGTCAAGATGCACTACAACCCATGCAGACTGGAGTCCGATTCAGTACTTTTCCCAGTACATTGACAACAATCAAAGAGAGCTCCAAACTAGAGGAGTGCTTCTAAATACTTCTCCATAAGAATTGAAGATGTTCTTTATATCAGTCCACATGGCCTGCCTGGGCTATCCCAGAATTAAAATGTTTTGAGCCCTATAAACAAAAGTGCCAGTCAATAAGCAGCAAAATGGCAAGGGATAGCTTCTTCAAAATGAGAAACTCACTCAAGATTGTCGATGACCTGGTTGTTACAGAGGAAACAAAGAAGGCATTTTGTGGAGAGTCAGGCCATTACTTGACAGTATGAGGCGTTGTTGTCAATCAAGGTGAATTTATTATTGGTTTAATATCACTCTACAGCCATACAATGTTCAATTATTTTATTTTCTAAGTTTGGCTGTCTTTTCACACTAAAATGGTCCTGTGGTCATGCTGTAAAATGTGTACCCCTAAAATAGATTGGAAATCACAGGAAAAAAATCAATTGGAGGAATGGAGCACTTTTTTACTTGGTTCCCAGGAGATATCTCTCTTTGTCTCCAAATGAGTAGAACTGAATCGATTTCTTTGATGTCACTCGTAGTATAGTTGAGTAGTATAGTACTATAGTTATAGCACAGTAGTATAGTTATAGTACAGTAGTATAGTTATAGTCAGTGTTGGGCAAGTTACTTCAAATATGTAATTCATTACTTATTACTGTCATTTCAAAGTAATTCGTTACATTACAATATTACTGTCTTTGAATTGTAAGGCATTACACTACTTTTGCATTACTTTTACATTACTTTCATCAAAATAACTGGAAATATGGATTTGGCGTTCTCAATAGATCTTATTGCGTTCAATGCAGCTCATTAAGACATCCAGTAGGAGGTGATGTGGTGCAGCAGCGCATCATGTTGGACTCTACATTCGGGAGTCCCGAATGTAGAGTCCAACTCCGCTGCTGCAGTCATCTTGTCCTCGATCGATAGTTCTCTAGTAGAAGTCTAACAGGAAGTAAACATTTGCGCGGATTTTTTTCTCCTCTGCTAATCTCGCGGTGTTTGTATAAAAACGACACACCACTTAATTTCGGGTTTAAAATGCATTGTAACGTGCGTTACTGAGATTTGTACCGAGTAAAATATTACCAATTATATTTTTGTAATGCCTTACATTACCACGTTACAGCAAAAAGTAATGCGTTACAGTAATGCATTACTTTTGTAACTCGTTACTCCCAACACTGGTTATAGTATAGTAATATAGTTAGTGTCACACCTGTGACATTGACTCGGTTAAACGCAAGATCACTGATGACACAGCACGCAGATTAAAGTGCAGGGAAACAGATTTATTTACACAAACAAAATGACGACACAAATAGATTTGGCAATAGAATGGCTCTGAAACCTAGAAGGAAATCAATAAAACAAAACAATGTGATAATACATTCAAATTATTACATTATTAAAGATGACATTATTCTGAAAATTAGTAAAAAGTAAATAAAACATATAATCAAAAAAAAGACCATTGTATCTAAAGTAAATTAACAATTACCTCTTAAGGTTGTTCAGCTGGCTAACAGTACCTCAGTAGCCATTAGCTGATCAGCATGCCATTGCTGGCATGCAGGCTGCAGTCGAATAGTTCAAAAAATGACATCCTATGTACTTTCCTAACCACTTTTCCTTGCCCTTGATAGAAAACATCATGAGGTCAAGGAGAGACTTTGGAAAAGACAACCGCGATGCTAAGAGTATCTGACTGCACTAAGGCCTACACTAAGCTATATAATTATGCGATGGCGGATGTTATCCCGTGGGACAGCTACAACATTCAGCAAATGCAATCAAATACTCATATGCCTGTTTTAGTGCTTGTATAAAGAGCTCACTCATTCAACTACATGTCTCCAATCTTACTGAACATGTCCAATTTTACTGAATATTATCTGTACAGGAGCCATAGCTGTGGAACTGGATGACGATGTCATAAAGATCAGCCAGACCCAGCCCTTTGCACTGCTTTGCGATGAATCAAACAACATAATGTTATGGCACAGGACGAGTGGACCCAAACGCTGAACACAGGGAGGCGGAGACGGGATGAAAAGACAGTGGGATTTATTTGGACAAAGGGAATAACAACGAGCCAGGCTAGGCAAGCGGTAGTCGGGCAGGCGAGGGTTCGGCAACAGGAGGGCAGTCGGACCAGGCAACTGGGTCGGCAACAGGCGGGCAGTCGGGCAGGCGGGGTTCGGCAACAGGGTTCGGCAACATGTGGGTAGTCAGGCAGGCGGGGTTCGGCAACAGGGTTCGGCAACAGGCGGGTAGTCAGGCAGGCGGGGGTTCGGCAACAGGGTTCAGCAACAGGCGGGTAGTCAGGCAGGCAGGGTTCGGCAACAGGCTGGTAGTCGGACATGCGAGGTTTCGGCAAGAGGTAGGCAGGACTGGATCACTGATAAACTGGTAGGGTAGACTAGAGCACGAACTGGCGACGGCCTGACTGCAGATCCCCGGCTTAAGTAGGAAATGGTAATTGCAGATTGGCAACAGGTGTGTTGGGGGAATGATGAGCAGTGGCGACAAGCGGCCACTAGATGGGGGTGTTGGACGTGTAGCAGGACGTGGCGTAACAGTACCCCCCCCCCTCTACGGACGCCCAACAACGGACGGGTGATCCCGGTGGAAGTCCCTGAATAAGGGAGGCGTCCAGAATGCGATTCCGGGGAAACCCAGGAGCACTCCTCAGGACCGTTACCCCCTCCCAGTCGACGAGGTACTGGTGTCCCCCGGCCGCGACGCCGCACGTCCCAGGAGACGATGGACCGTCCAAGCTGGGGTGGTTGTCTATGACCCTGGGAGGAGGATGGGGGCGGAGACGGTGGGAGATAACGGGCTGGTGGAGACGGGCTTGACCTGGGAGGGACGTGGAAGGTCGGATGCACACGGAGGGATGGAGGAAGTTTGAGTCGCACGGCCACAGGGGTTAATGATACTTTCAATCTCGAACGGGCCAATGAAATGGGGGGAGAGTTTGGGGGGAACCCCCTTCAAGGGAAGGTCTTACGCCCAGAGCCAAACCTTTTGTCCGGGAGCGTACTGGGGGGCAGGCAGACGATGTTTATTTGCCTGCAACTGGGAGCGGGAGGATGCGCGGAGTAACGCTGCCCGTGTGTGTCTCCAAGTGCGCCGGCACCCTGCGCAGATGGGTCTGGACCGACGGGACCGCTATCTCATCCTCCCAATTCGGGGAACAGAGGTGGTTGATATCCTAGCGAGGCCATGAAAGGGGACAACCCCGTGGATGCATTAACCAGGGTGGTTGTTGGCATATTCGACCAGGGGAGCTGGGTGTTCCAAGAAGTGGGACTGGCATGGGTGATGCAGCGGAGTGCTGCCTCCATCTGTTGATTAGCCCCGCTCCGATTGTCCATTGGACTGGGGGTGGAATCCGGAGGAGAGGCTGGATGTGGCCCCTAGAGCCCCGCAGAACGCAGCCCACACTTGAGAGGTGAACTGGGGACCTCTGTCCGAGACAATGTCAGTGGGGAAGCCATGCAGGCGAAACACGTGCTTGACCAGGAGGTCTGCGGTCTCCCTTGAGGAGGGGAGCTTGGGGAGAGCGATGAAGTGCGCAGGGCCTTAGAAAAACGGTCGATTACGGTGAGAATGGTGGTGTTGCCCTCGGACAGAGGCAGGCCCGGGTGACGAAGTCCAGGGCGATGTGGGACCAAGGCGGATAGGGATGGGTAGGGGCTCGTAGCAGGCCGGAACCGGGGATGGGTCGAGGTCTTATTCCAGGCGCAGGTTGCGCACGCCGCAACTAAGTAACGGACGTCTGCGTCCATAGTGGACCACTAGAACCGCCGGCGAATGAAGTCCAACCGTGCGGGGTGATTCCCAGGTGGCAGGTGAGCCCTAGACGGAATGAGCCCAGACCAGTAACCCATGGACCGTACAGCGTCCAGAACGAACAAAGGGATGGGGGGGGACCGGTACCGGGGTCTGGCTACTGCCCTCTGCGCAAGGCGGTACAGCGGACTCCAACCTCCCCAGGTGAGTGTGGCGATCAGACAAGTAGGTGGCAGGATGGTTTCGGGACCTGTACCGGGGTTCTCGGGGGAGTACAGGCGGGACAGGGCACTCCGGCTTACGTTCTGGGCGCCGGGACCGATAGGTGAGGGAGAAGTCTAAACCCGACCAAAGAATAGGGCCCACCTGGCCCTGTCGAGAGCTAAGTCTTTTTGCAGGACTGGATATAGGCCAGGTTGCGGTGGTCGGTCCAGACAATAATGGATGCTCCGCACCCTCCAGCCCAATGCCGCCACTCCTCCAGGGCAAGCTTGACGGGCTAATAGCTTGCGGTTGCCGACATCATAATTTCGCTCCCGGCGGGGACAGCCGGTGGGAGAAGAAGGCACAGGGGTGGAGCTTGTGGTCGGAGGGGGAGCGTTGGGAGAGGAACCGCGCCCACTCCGGTGTTCAGAAACGTCAGCCTCCACCACAAAACTGGAGAGAGGGATCCGGTTGAACCAGGATAGGTGCGGATACGAAACCGCCTTCTTGAGGTCCAAAAAGGCGGTCTCCGCCTTTGGCATCCATATAAAGGCGCTCTTGGTGGAGGTCAAGGCCGTAAGGGGGCTTGCCGCGACTTGACTATACCTCGAATGAATCGCCCGATAGAAGTTAGCGAACCCTAAAAAAACGGTTGCAATCTCTTGCGGGTTAGGGGGTGAGGGCCACTCGGCCACCGCAGAGACCTTGGCGGGATCCCATCTCAATCTGGCCCTGGCTGATGATGTAGCCCAGGAAAGAGATGGAACGGGACGGGACCGTGGAAGTCACATTTTTCCGCCCTTAACATAGAGTCGGTTCTCCAATAAATGCTGCAGAACCTGCCGAAACATGGATCCTTGTGCTCCTCTACGGACTTGGAAAGATCAGGATGTCGTCGAGGTATACGAAGACGGAACGGTTTTCAACATGTCCCGGAGCACGTCGGTTGACAGGGACTGGAAAAACACGGGGGGCATTGATGAGCCGAAGGGCATAACTAAATATTCAAAGTGGACCCCAATGGGGGTGTTGAACGCGGTCTTCCACTCGTCACCCCTCCCGGATGTGGACCCCAAATGGTACGCGTTGCGCAAGTCTAGTTTCGAGAAAACACGGCTCCGTGGAGGGGAACGGAAGGTAGAACTGATGAGGGGTACAGGATATTTATTCTTTAACGTAATATTGTTCAGAGCACAGTAGTCAATACAGGGTCGGTAGTGAGCAGTCCTTCCTTGCTCACGCGAAAGAAGAAATCCCGCACCTACTGGCGACGAAGATGGGCAGATGATTCCGGCGGCGAGGGCTTTCCAATATAGTCCTCCATGGACTCCCGTTCTGGACGGGAGAGATTGAACAGGCGGCTACTGTAGTGATGTTCTTTGAGGACGAAGGCCCGCCGACACAGGATCGCCTTTTAAACTCACTTTATTTGTTTAGCTTTAGGTCTATTATCTATGAAGCAAAAAGGAGAGGGGTATTGTATAGTTCATGCGTGGAGCGACTCTTAGCTGGATATCTAACAGATACGCTGCCTCGAGTTTCTGCCCCTCCCCCCCTGCTTGTGCGTTCGGTGGTACTGGGCAGGCGTGGCCTCCTATGACGTTGTACTATGCTCTGATTGGCTAGTGTTGAGCGCCCCCACCCCCAGTGTATTATGTATGCTGCCATCTGGTGGCAGGTGGGTTAATACAGCTTATATATTTGTACCTGTTCCCTTGTGGCTATGTGAGGATATTACAGCCTGTTGATACATGTGCTATTATTTATTCGTAACACTACTAGGAAGAGGGGACCCGGGGAGAGAAGGTCGATTGCACAGTCATAAGGGCGATGAGGGGGCAAGGACAGGGCATGGGATTTAAAAAAACCCACCTCCGAGATTGTGATACTCCTCGGGACGGAGGACAAGTCAGGAGTGTAGTCAGTAGTGGAACCGAGCTCCAACGCCGGAGGAAGACTGGGCGGAGCGCAAACAGTGGGAAAGGCAGTGGTGTGCTCCAAGAAATGACTCGTCCGGTTGCCCAGTCAATTTGAGGATTGTGGGTCTTGAGCCAAGGGTATCCCAGAATGACCGGTGAAAGAGGGGAAGAAATCACGAGAAGTGATAAGGACTCGTGGTGATTACCCGAAACGAAGCAGGTTGACAGGCACGGTACGATGCTCCACCCGAGCGAGTGGCCTTCCGTCTAGTGCCAGGGTCTCAATTGGGGAATCCAGGGGAACGGTGTCGATCCCCAGCTGGTGAATCAACTCCCGGTCCTATAAAGCTCTCGTCTGCACCGGAGTCAAGGAGTATGGTCAGTGGAGAAATCTGATCCTGCCCACAAGAGGGTGGCACACAGTAGGGGACGGGAAACCGAGGGGTCCAGAGCACGACCTCGCCAGTATCCCCAGGTTACTGGCAAGCCTGCCCTTTTCCCGGGGTGGGCGAGAGGGACATCCAGACAGGAAGTGGCCGTCTGACCACAATAGAGGCAGACTTGGGAGAGAATCCGGCGCTCCCTCTCCTCGGGGGGAGAGGTGCGTGCTTCGATCTGCATGGGCCTCAGACTTTGAAAGATGTCACCGCTCGTGTGACGCGTGGTGGGAAAAGAGTCCGAAACTGCGAATGAGGTGACGCTGCGGGAACCCTGACAGAGAAGTAGAAGGCGTTGAGACGGCCTCTCTTGCCCCGGACCGGGTGATCGAAAACCCTCTGCATCTCCTTGGTGAAAACGGAATAATCAAAACAGGCTGCGGAACCGCGCTCCCAAACTGCCGTTGCCCAGGCGAGAGCCTCACCCCTGCAACGCACCGATCAGGTAAGCTAATCCGCGCCTTTGCTCGTTGGGGTATAGGTCTGGGGTGTAGCTCGAACACCAGAGAAGCATTGGCGTAGGGGAACAATCAGCCATTGTCCCAGGTCCTCCTTCGTAGCGTTTGGGGGATGGAAATAAACGGCTCCCGGGGATGGATAGGCCGGAGATGGCTAGGGAAAAGGGCAGACCTCGGTGGTCCCGGGAGTGACAGGGAGCGCGAGGAGCTCGGTACAGGGGATAACTCACGGAGGGAGGAAGTTACTCTCCTGCAGAGCCTGGTCGTGTTGAACCAGTTGAGCCTGTTTTGGTGGGGGAGATTGCCAGCTGAGGTGCCATACGTTCGGGTCCAGTCTCGTATTGGCCAACAGGACCGCGTGGACCAAACGCTGAACAAGGGAGGCGGAGGAACGGGATGAAAGTACAGTGGGGATTTATTTGGACAAAGGGGAAATAACAACAAGCCAGGATAGGCAAGCTGTAGTCGGGCATTTGCGAGGGGTTCGGCCAACAGGCCAGGTAGTCGGTACAGGCGAGGGGTCGGCAAAGGCGGGGAGGCGATGGCCGTCAGGCAACAGCGAGGGCAGTCGGACAGGCGATGGGGTCGGCAACAGGCGGGCAGTCGGACAGGAGATGCGGGTCGGGCACAACAGGCGGGCAGCTTCGGACAGGCGAGTGGGTCGGGCAACAAGGCGGGCAGTCGGACAGGGCAGATGGGGTCGGGCAACAGGTGGGTAGTCCGGCAGGCGGGGTTTCGGGCAACAGGGTTCGGCAACAGGCGGGTAGTCGGACAGGCAATAGGGTTCGGGCAAACAGGTGGGGTAGTCAGGCAGGCGAGGGTTCGGCAACAGGCGTGGTCGTCAGGCAGGCGGGGTTTCGGCAACAGCGCGGGTCGTCGGACAACAGGCGAGGTTTTGGCAAGAGATAGGCAGGAACTGGGTCCACTGATAACTGGTGGGTAAGACTAGAGAGCACCGAAATGGCGCGGCTGACTTGCAGATCCCTGGTTAAGGTAGGGAAATGGTGATTGCAGATTGGCAACAGGCAGTTGTTGGGGGAATGATGAGCAGCTGGTGACAAAGCGGCCACTAGATGGGGGGTGTTGGACCGTGTAGCAGGACGTGGCGTAACACATAAAAAGAGTTTGTAATTTTAGCAAGAGTCTTATGCAGGCCCTTTATGCAGGTGGCCACCAAGTTCATTGACATGCCAATCTGCAATGTGGGCACTACTGAGAACCTTTATGAAAAGCTGTCATCAGCTTTGAGATGAGTTCACTGGCTACTAGGTCACCACAAAGGAGAGGAGGTTTGAAAAAGTTTGAAAAAGTTGGTAGCAGTTGAGTGTATGCATATCATCTAACTGCAGGCATATTGTTTTATGTTTGTGAAAGGAAAATAAGCATTCTGTGGGAGGGGTTGATTGCTTTCAACTTGGACAATGCCAGCATCATGAACACAACTCTGTCATAACTAGACTTTGTAGCAGCCAGCCGCATATCCAGGACTTAGGCTGCATATGCCATCTTGTGCAGCTTGCCACTGGTTGTGGTGTCAAGGCCATAAAGCTTCCGGAGGAGGACTTTTTAGTTGTTATACTACTACCATTTTGCTAGCGTTATAAGCAAATTAGAGGTTTTTCAAGAGACTTTGGTTACATTCGATTAGAATGAAAACTGATCCCAGAGAACGGTCCAACTCGGTGGACATGTGTTATGATCATATGATCTCATTTTGTGCCGGAATTGTCCTTTAATGTTAGATCTCTGGCTAACAAATCATTTTTAGTTAATGATCTTATTACCACTTCTAAACTTGATTTTATGTTTTTAACTGAAACATGGTTGGAACAAAATAACAACAAAATGCAACAATTCTGATTAAGACAGCTCCTCCCAACTTTATATTTAGAAATTGATTTCAGGGTAAAACAGATGTCATTTGGTGATTTTCCCATCCTACGAATACCTTTAATTTTAATTCGTTAATTATCTACAGGCCACCAAAATATTCAGCAAACCTTTTCGATTACTTTACAGAATTATTGTCTAGCATCTCCACGGACTCTGACTGTCTAGGACTGGTGACTTTCATTTTTCATACTGATGATTTGAATGATAAGGGTGCAAAATAAACTCTTTGCTATTTGAACTGTCTCAACACGAGAAAGGGGCTACTCATTGTAAGGGGGCACACCCTGGACTTGATTATCACAAAGGACTCAGTGTTTCTGATATTTCTGTGATTATCTGACCACTTTTGTGTTTTCTTTGATATATCCCTTTATTCCTGACATACAGATCAATTCAAATACTATCAAAAAACGGTATATCAATAATGTCATTGACTCTTGAGGAAGCGGGGTGACACAACTTAAGCCATCCACCCGCTGGCTCGATGCCTTACCTACCAGCTTATTTAAGAATGTTTTTGACTGCCTAAAAATAGACATACTGCAAATAGTTAACAGCTCTCTCCAATCAGGCAATTTTCTAAAATCCTTGAAAACTGCAGTTATTAAACCCCTCTTAAAAAAGCGGAGCCTAGATGCCTCTATCACTAACAACTACAGACCAATATAAAATCTACTGTCATTGAGAAAGTTGTCCTCCAGCAACTTAATAATTTCCTCGCCTCAACTATGATGACCTCCAGTCAGGATTTTAACCCCTTCACAGCACTGAGACTGCTCTTAAAGTTGTAAATGACATCCGTCCTTAACACTGACTCCAGCAAAATTTCAAAATTAATGCTATTAGAACTCAGTGCTGCATTTGACACTGTTGACCACTCAAATACTTTTGGACAGGTTGGAAAACTGGGTAGAACTTTCAGGCACAGTCTTAAGTTGGTTCAGGTCATATCTACAAGACAAGAATTATTTAGTTTCCATTGGCAACTATGTACACTAGTGTATGACCACTCAAAGCTATATAGCACTATCAACAAATGACTATTGCCCCATAGATCTGCTGTGCCCAGTGCATTGAGCAAGTCAAAGGACTGGATGTGCATCATTTCCTCTAAATTAAATAAGGGACAAAACTGAGTTAAAAAATACACTCTCTGTCCTTGCAAACCAAAAACCAAGCCAGAAATCTCGGTGTTATCATGGATTCGGATCCAAATTTCAACAGCCATATCAAATCAGTAACAAAATCAGCTATCACCTTAAAAACATAGCAAGACTAAGAGGACTCATGTCCCCAAAAAAACTTGTACATGCCTTATGACTAGTAGGCTAGATTATGTAATGGTCTCCTTGCAGGAGACTTCCGAAAAAAGCAGCACGTCAGAGAATTTACTTCATAATACTACTGCTCACCAATCACTACATGGCATAGGGCCATGTAGTGATTATATCACAGTGAGTATATCACTGAAATGCATTCGCTATACAAGCCTCCTAGACCGCTAAGATCATCTGGAGCCAATCTGTTAATGGTTCCCAGAGTCAATACAAAACATTGGAAAGCAGGATTTAGTTACTATGCAACACATAGCTGGAATAAACTTCCTGAAGATTTAAGACTTGCCCCCAACTCTGACTACTTTTAAATCAAGACTAAAATATGTTCACTTTAGCCTTCTGCTTAATTTTAACTATATTGCACTTTTAACTTTACTGCACTTTTTAATCTTTTATAACTTTTTGTAACAGTTTTTTCGGGTACACTTTACAATAAGGTACGCAAAACATGGGTAGTTACTGAGGAATGAATGAGTAACGAATGATGAACGACCAGGGGCCCTAATGGGGCCCTAATAGGGCCCCTAAGTGACAGTTACTCAGTAACTACTGAGGAGTTACTGGTTAAAACAGACTACTACTGTCTTCGTTACTGAGTAACGAATGATGGGTAACACTTTACAATAAGGTATGCAAAACGTGGGTAGTTACTGAGTAACGAATGAGTAACGAATGATGAACGACCAGGGCCCTAGCTGGGGCCCTAACAAGTGACAATTACTCAGTAACTATTGAGGAGTTACTGGTAAACAGTCTAGGGGACTACTGTATTCGTTACTGAGTAACGAATGATGAACAACCAGCAGCTGGTTGCACCAGCTGAACGTAAGTTCCATCTTAGCTTAGTTTGAACGTAAACTGGCACTACGTTCGAGTTTACGAACTACTAATTGTTACACTGTTGCACCACACCATTTACGTTCAACGTAGGCTTAAGTTACACCTTAAGTTACACCTTAAGTTACACCTTAAGTTACACCTAGTACTAGGTAGGTGTAACCTCCGCCGTAAATACAAAAAAAATCCGTTAAGGATGTGCGGCTGCTCCGGCGGAGCGGTTCATGTTAATAGCGGAGTCCGGGAGGGTTCACCTTCACGGCGTAGTTACGAGGGATGTGCGACTATCGTCTTAAAAAATACTAAAGTGTTTTTTTAAGTTAGAAATATATTTGATATTCAACCGATATTCACGCTCCGAATTACAGCGATCAGACGGGGGAACTAAAGCCGCGATCACCGGTATGAGTCCGTGTGTCTAGCGGTGTCTACCTGCCCCCCCGTCGGTCGGAGGTCCGGGGTGGACTGTCAAGTCAGAAACGTTTGCAAATGCGAACCGAATTCCTTACTTTTAAATCGAAACAATAACCGAATAATGTCATGTCAATTTCGATACGAGGCTTCACGCATCGATGTGGTCGTATTTTACAGGTTAAAAATGAATATCGATACGTATCGGTTAATCTTTACACCCCTAACACACACATACGCACACGCACACACACGCATACCTCCGCCCACAAACACACACACACACACGCATACCTCCGCCCACAAACACACACACACGCATACCTCCGCCCACAAACACACACACACGCATACCTCCGCCCACAAACACCACACACACGCATACCTCCGCCCACAAACACACACACACACGCATACCTCCGCCCCCCCCCCCCCCACGCACACATCTACGCACAATGAGAGTGTGTAATTACACATCAAACGGCCCCGCCGCTCGCCTCGCGTTCCGGATCAATCCCTATTGGTCTTCCCGGGACCTAAACCCCAAGAAGATGTGAATGAGCCAATTAGAGTCATTATATGTAATTTAATGTTATTTTATTCCTCCAGATTGGATGCTGGAAGTTTTCATTCAGCACAAGTGTAGCTACTGTCACACTTCCTGTTTTCATTGTAAGCTACTAATGATTGGCTTGATGTGATCTAAACGTCATTAAATGCGACACTTATGGCTTGATCATGTGATCTAAACGTCATTAATGCGACACTTATTTCACCCTAGGTAATTTACGCACTACTAGTTAAGTTCCGTCTTAAGTTATGGTGGTGCAACCTGAATTTAGAACGGCGCTAGTTTGAAACTAACTACGTCGAACGTAAGGTTAAGATCAACTTTACACCTAAACTTACGATCGACCTTACGTTCAGCTGGTGCAACCGACTGCAGGGCCCTAACTGGAACCCTAACAGGGCCCTAAGTGACAGTTACTCAGTAAAAAAATACAGTAGTCCCCTAGTCTGTTTACCAGTAATTCCTCAGTAGTTACTGAGTAACTGTCACTTAGGGCCCTGTTAGGGCCCCGTTAGGGCCCCAGTTAGGGCCCTGGTTGTTCATCATTCGTTACTCAGTAACGAATACAGTAGTCCCCTAGTCTGTTTACCAGTAACTCCTCAGTAGTTACTGAGTAACTGTCACTTAGGGCCCTGTTAGGGCCCCGTTAGGGCCCTGGTCGTTCATCATTCGTTACTCATTCGTTCCTCAGTAACTACCCACGTTTTGCGTACCTTATTGTAAAGTGTTACCGTTTTTTCTTATTTCATTTTCTTATTTCATTTTATTGTATGACATGTTTTTATGTGAAGCACTTTGCGTCTGCCTCGTGTATGAAATGTGCTATATAAATAAAGTTGCCTTGCCTTATATGTTGATGTGGAGCAAACAGCTGCAGGTTATTGAGGTCTGTGACAAGGAGGTATTGTCACAGTTAGTATGGTAGTATAGTTATAGTATAGTAGTATAGTTATAGTACAGTAGGATATATTATATATATATATATATATATATATATATATATATATATATATTAGGGCTGTCAAACGATTTTTTTTAAAACTGATTAATCGCATAGTATTGGCAAGTTAACTCACGATTAATCGCAGTTTTTTAATTCTATTTTAAATCCACTCCCATTGAAGTTAAATGAGATAATCAAATGGAATGACACATTGTCATTCATACCAAATAAGGAGAACTCCGGTGTAAACTGGTTCTGGGATGTTTAGTATGATAACGAGTTCCAACGTTCCATGGAGAGCAAAAAAAAGCCTATACGACGCAAAGCTAAGTTAGCTGTTTTTAGCCGATTCTACCAAACTGCTATACGTTTGAGTGCTACGGGCATCTGACCTGGTAAAAAATAAGTCTAGAAATAGCCTGACACTTCTTTGGTAGTATAATGAGGGACTTAACATATAAAACGAGGCATTGACAACTTTGTAAGTGTACAGATAGTTTATTAAAAAGCATATTTTATACACACAATACCTTCAGTAGTTCACCCGTCAACGGCATGTTTTTTTTTAGGCTGATAAGTCGATTGACGAACACAGAGCTCACGTGCGATCACGTGAGCACGCGAGTGCGTTAATGCGTCATTTTTTCTTAATCTAATTAAAATAAGTTAATGCGTTATTATCGCGCTAATTTTGACAGCCCTAATATATATATATATATATATATATATATTAGCTATAATATAGCTTTAGTATAGTCATCACCCAGACCCAGCCACTGGACCGTGCTATTGTTGTTCCATGTATTATTGCATTTCCAAGAGCAGTTGGCATGTTTTTAACATTTAGAAAGTTTTAACAGTATATTAATGTTCAACTAAATAGCTAATAAGTGCATTAAGGACATATGATTACTCTGTAACTAAGTATATTTATTTATTCATTTTTCTAATCACTTATCAGTTGGAGAGGAGTATCAGAACTTCAAAATGTTCTAGCACACTTAGTATTCTTCATCACTGTCATTCTCTATTGTCTTCGTATCCAAAATGGACCGTATCCAAGACCCGAGATAGCATGGCCTGTCCTGCTGGTCAGAACGTGTGTCTAGATTTATCAACACAACCCTCCCGCCAAAAACCTTGAGTGCATGAGTGCATATTTTGACAGCTCTATCTTACTTTCACACATGTAAATATCTACCTCCCGGTCTTAATGTCTCACGACTCCTTCTGCCTTTGCATTATCCCCTGCTTTGCTGTTTTTACTCTGTTTTCTTGCTCATAAAAGGTGAAGGCTTGTAACTCATAGCTTGTTGTGATTTGTTGCAGTGTGGCTGGTCAGCTCAGCTGTATAAACAGTGATTATAGAAACCTGGTTGCAGAAAGAATTTTGAAAGAAAAAAACCTATTAGTCAGCCTGATTAGACTCTGGCTGGGTGGGGCTGCACACCTGTGGAGCATTAGCAATCATGGCACCCAGGATAAACCAGCTATCAACACACACACTCAGGAGAGAGCCACTGTCATGGCAGCACGTAACATCTGCTCGGCAAATACCATCTTGACAGCTCCAATAAATGCATTCTCAACCAAGATCTACCCATGTTCTGTGTCGGAGAGCCCCAGCAAAAGCCACTAAGGCGGTGTGTGGCAGGATCTGCTACAGCTATGAATTTGTGTAGCTTCACAGTAAATGCTGATGCAGTTTAGAGGCTACGTTCCAGGACAACATGAGATGCACAGGGCAAATGATCAAACCATTCATAACACATGAGAGAGGGGTAGAGAGAGAGAGTGTGTGTGTGTGTGTGTGTGTGTGTGTTTTGCCCTTATCCCATCATTGTAACCCTAATTATGTCACAACCTCAGTAACAAGCTTGTAAAAAGTGACATGTCATCCGTTGGCATGAGGAGCTGTCAGATGTCAGTAGTGGCACACAAAGACACACACACACACACACACACACACATAATGGTCACACTAAGCCCTAATAGAGTGGGCTCGGACCCCTGGTCCCCATACTAGTTGCCTCTCAACCTCCCTAGCCATATTCAATGGCAGATGTATATTTGATTGTGATCCAAAACGGCGGAGCTGGCTCAGCAGATGTGTCAGACAGCTGCCAATTAGACAGCATCAGCCGCAGGCAACTGGAGCCCAGCCGGGAGCTACTAGGTGAGCATGGAGACAACCGAGGACTCAGCTTCCCACACACACTTTTATTATTTATTTTATTTTGCAAATGTATGAGTTTGCCTCTCCTGTCAGAACTGATCATATGTAGGTTCATATTAATTAATGTTTACTAAGATTGTAGTGTGTATGTGTGTATATATCTATATCTATATACATAGATATAGATATATCCCTTGTATACACACTACATCACTGTAACTAATTATGGGCTAATTGTGTATAGAAAATAACATCAATATGCTCAACTAAAAGGCATCACTGAAATCAGGCATGAATACACTTGCCACTCTTCTCCCATTGCCATTATGATCCATTCACGTTCTTGGGAAAGGCTTGTTTAACCATATCATATTTTGGTAGAGAAACAACTGTCTCATATTCAGCCTATTTGATGTCGAAACCAAGTGCCATCTTGACAATTTCTGAAATGCATTTTTGTGGTAATTATTATTAATATCAAGTCAAGTCAAGTCAAACTTTATTGTCAATTTTCATGTACAGGACATACACAAAAGCCGAAATGCCATTTCCCTCGATCCCTGGTGCAAAAACAGCTATATACACTTATACAAATATAAATATTAAAAATAGATATAAAATAAGAATATAAATTAAAAGAGAAGAGAATATATACAGGTTTTTAAAAAGAAAGATATGTATGTATGTATATTATAAACAGTATGGACAGTATAAATAAATAGTATGAGACAAACTATCAGTGCAAATATTATTGTAGAGGTAGTTCTTAAATATAGTTTGTAAAGTGACTGTGCATGGTCGTGGGGAAGAGGAGTAGTGTGCAGGTGTGTGGGGGTGGATGGGTGGAGGTTAATGTCCAGAGTTTGTGGGGGCAGAGAAAGAAGGGGGGTCACTGCTGGGAGGGAGTTCAGCATCCTGACGGCCTGGTGGACGAAGCTGTCCTTCAGTCTGCTGGTCCTTGCCTTTAGACTCCTCATCCTCCTCCCAGAGGGCAGCAGGCTGAAGAGGCAGTGGGTGGAGTCGCCCGCAATGCTGAATGCTTTGCGGGACAGGCGTGTATTGTAGATGTCTTGGAGGGAGGGGAGGGGGGCACCGACGATCTTCTCAGCTGCTCTCACTATGCGCTGCAGGGTCCTCCTGCAGGATGCAGTGCAGCCGCCGTACCACACAGTGATGCAGCTGCTCAGGATGCTCTCGATGGTTCCCCGGTAGAAGGAGCACATGATAGGGGCAGGTGCTCTCGCTCTTCGAAGTTTGCGGAGAATATATTATTACTGCTACTACTACTACTACTAATCATAATAATATGGATAACTATTTCTGTAGAGATTATTAGGTATTCACAGAGCTTCTGTGGATACCTATGTCACGCCCTCCGGACTGTGATCCTGGCTGGTGGCTGTATGAGTGGCTTTTGTTTATTTTTTGGCTTTTTGGGTGTTTGCTGTGTGCTTGGTGGGTTTTGCTTTTTGTCTGTCTGTTTTCTCTTTCATGTCTCCTCGAGTCGGCTCAATGTGCCCTGTCCCCCTGGATTATCTGTCTGCACGGCCATTTGGATTTTCCTCAACCTCGCGTCTCCTGCCGGCTTCCCCACCTTCTCCTTCCCCAATGGAACCTGGACTCAGCCCCGACCCCCCTCAGCTCATTCATCCCTGTTGAAGTGTTGTTGTTTGAATAAACCTCTAAACTTTCGCCACCAGCTCCAGCCTGCTTTTGGGTACTGTTTCAAAGCCTGACAGTACAATCCGGCCAGGATGGACCCAGCAGATCTGGAGCCGGTGCGACACGCTGTGTCTACCCAGGGCGCCATACTGGTGCTGTGCATACCTGCACAGCACCGCCCTCAAGGAAATTATGAGTGGAATACAGGATTTGACCGCAAGAGTGGCAGACCTGCAACTTCCCCGCTCAGTCTTCCCCTCCTACTGTCTCCAATCTTCCCCCGGTGGCCTCGTCTGGCCGTGAGCCCTGGGTCTTACCTCCTGAAAGGTATGAGGGCAATTTGGGTCAGTGTAAGACCTTCTTAATGCAATGTGGACTCGTTTTTGATCTCCAGCCCCTGTCATACTCCACCGATAAGGCCAAGATCGCCTATGTCATCAGCCTGCTGCACGGTGAGGTGCTGGAGTGGCCATCTGTGCACTGGAGAAAACAGGATCGGGTAACTGCCTCCTTCACCACTTTTGTCGCTGAGATGAGTTAAGTTTTTGATCATCCTGTGCAAGGTAAAGACGCTTCTATGAGGTTGTTCTCCCTGCATCAAGGCTCACAGAGTGTGGCTGAATTCGCCATAGAGTTCCGGATTCTGGCTGCAGAGAGTGGGTGGAATATGGAGGCACAACAGGCAGTGTTTCGTAATGGGTTGAGTGAGGTCCTAAAGGATGAATTAGTGTCTTATCCCGAGTCTAAAGATGTGGATGAATTGATTGCTTTATCCATTCGCATTGACAACAGGTGTCGGGAACGTAGGAGAGAGAGAAGACGGACCACTGAAGGTGACGTCACCTCCCGGCGGAGTGGCCGCTCCCCCGCTCCGTTGCGAGTCGCCCAACCTCACAATCCAGTTTTCATGCAGGGAGCTGAGCAGCGTGATCACAGGGAGGTGATGTCCGAAGAGGAACCCATGCAGTTGGGCCGCAACCATCTCTCCCCGCAGGAGAGAGCGCGGAGGTTTGCTGAGAACTGTTGCCTTTACTGTGGGCAGCCAGGCCACGTTGTCGCTGCCTGTCCTACCCGGACGTTAAACAGGAAGGCTCGCTAGTGCCGGGAAGGACCTTGGCGAGCCAAACATCTGTCCCTCTGCCTTCCAACCCTGGTCGAAATTCCACGCAACCATCAGCTGGCAAGGTCAGTCCCTTGAGGTCATAGTAGGGGGGCCGACGAGAGTTTGCTAGATGCTAGCCTAGTTAAACAGCTGTTACTGTTAAGAGACTTGAGAAACCTGTGATTTCTAGCGCCCTAGATGGCCAACCTCTGGCTAGCAGAACCACTCAGACCTGCCCCGTACAACTTCTCCTATCTGGCAACCATAAAGAGAACATTAGCTTTTTTGTTTTAGACTCACCTCACATTCCGCTTGTGTTAGGACACTCCTGGCTAGTCAAACATAACCCCCGTGTTGATTGGGCTTCCGCCAAAATCACCAGCTGGAGTTTAATAATAATAATAATAATACATAGTATTTATATTGCGCCTTTCAGTGACCCAAGGACGCATACAAGAGGGTGAAGAGACAAACGGGGGGGGGGGGGGGGGGGGGGGGGGGACAGGGGAGTGACAACAAGGGCAAGATGATGGAGTGGAATACGGGGGGGGAGGGACAGGACAGCAGTTATGGGTAGGAGAGATCATAGGCTTGGGAAAAGAGGAAGGTTTTCAGACGGGACTTGAATGTGAGGAGTGAGGGTGAGTCGCGAACAGGTTGGGAGAGAGAGTTCCATAGTCGGGGTGCTGTGCGGGAGAAGGCTCTGTCGCCGAAGGATTTGAGTTTTGATCTGGGTAATGTGAGGGAGAGAGTGGAGGAGGATCGGAGGGCACGGGTGGGGCGGGTGGGGGACGAGGAGGTCAGACAGGTAGGGGGGGGGCCAGGTGGTGGAGGGCTTTAAAGGTGAGGAGGAGTATCTTGAAAGTGATGCGCTGTTTGATGGGGAGCCAGTGGAGAGAGTGGAGAATGGGAGTGATGTGTTCACGGGACCGGGTGTGGGTAAGGAGGCAGGCAGCAGAGTTCTGGACCAGTTGTAGTCTATCAATCAATCAATCAATACATTTATTTTGCCATGTCAACAAGTTGATAGGAATTTGTCTTGGTACAACTCTCAGACAGCCAAACATGAAGGACAGACATCATAAGTACAGAACAGACAATGTACAACAAACAAACCCAGCAGACAGTAGTACAGTAGTACTGCAGACCATACCCAACAGACAGTAAAACAGTAGCCAGAGAAAGTGCACAGTGCATACAGTTGTTAAAGTGCTGTTAACATATCTTTAGTGCAAGTTCAGATTTCTGATAGCCAGAGGGTAGGTGCTGTCTCTGAAACGTGATGTGAAGGTCTTAATGCTCCTATATCTTCTTCCAGATGGAAGGAGATTAAAGAGGTCGTGAGCAGGGTGAGAGTGATCTGCTATGATGTTTTTTGCCTTCCTAATTATTCTGGTGGAGAAGAGTGAAGAAAGTGAAGGGAGACTACAGCCTATGATTTTTGATGCTCTGCGTACTACTCTTTCCAGCCTAGTTTTGTCCTGAGCGGTTGTGTGACCGAACCAGACAAGCATGGAAAAAGTGAGCACGCTTTCAATAGTTGACCTATAAAAGTGGGTCATGGCAACTCGGCTGACTCTAAACTTTTTGAGCTGCCGCAGGAAGTGGAGTCGCTGGTAGGCTTTGCTGATCTTAATATTAGTGTTGAGCTCCCATGATAGGGATTCATGGATTGTGGTCCCAAGGAACTGGAACGAAGTGACCCTCTCCACCTCCACCCCATTAATGGAGAGCGCAGAGAGGGGACTGGGGGACCTTCTAAAATCCACTACCAGTTCTTTGGTTTTTGAGATGTTGAGTATCAAATTAAAGCTTTCACACCATTTCACCAGCCCCTCCACTTCTCTGCAGTAGTCAGACTCATCTCCGTTAGTAATAAGACCAACAACAGAGGTATCGTCTGCAAACTTGAACAACAAGACTGAACTAGTGTGTGATTGACAGAATTGTGTATATAAAGAGTACAGAAGTGGGGAAAGGACGCAGCCCTGAGGGGCGCCAGTGTTCAAAAACTTTGGCTGTGAGACATGGTCACCCATTTTAACCACCTGCTTCCTATTGTATAGAAAATTGAAAATCAATTTACAGAGTGATGTACTAACATCAAGTTCCTGTAGAGTGTCAATCAGCTTCACAGGAACGATGGTGTTAAATGCTGAGCTAAAGTCCACAAAGAGGACACGGGCATATGTAGATTTTAACTCCAGGTGTTGAAGAATAGAGTGGAAACAAAGTGAAACTGCATCATCAACACACCTATTTGCTCTATAAGCAAATTGGTGGGGGTCAAGTGAAATACTGGACAGGTGTTTACATACCAGACGCTCAAACACCTTCATAATGACAGAAGTTAAGGCCACAGGCCTATAGTCATTAAGACATGTGATTCTAGTTTTCTTAGGAACAGGAATGATCACAGCAGTTTTATAACAAGCAGGCGCAATACCAAGTTGGAGAGACCAGTTGAAGATAAAAGTGAGGACAGATGTTAATTGATCAGCACAGTGTCTTAAGGTGGCGGACATTACGCCGTCAGGCCCCGCCGCCTTCCTGATGTTCTGCTGGCAGAGCAGTATTCTTACCTCATGCTCAGAGATAGTGGGTGGAGGGTCACCCTGCTCTCTGTAGCAGGGGGAGGGCAGGTGATTTCCACCATCAAAATGACAGTAGAAGTCATTGAGCCTCCCAGGAAGAGAGGGGTCGCTGACTGGAGCATGGTGCTTGGTCTTATAGTCAGTAATGTCCTGCAGCCCACGCCAGACACCTTTGATGTCGTTTGCTTGTAATTTATTTTCAAGCTTAACTTTATAGGAAGACTTGGCTTTTAACACAGCTCGCTGAAGTTCATATTTCAGTAATTTGTATTGTACCATATCACCACTCTTAAAAGCAGCCTGTTTCTTCCTACATAGCACTCTCACTTCATTGTTAAACCAGGGCTTGCTGTTATTAAAAACAGGAACAGCTCTTGTAGGAATACAAACACTCTCACAGAATTGAATGTAGGATGCAACGGTGTCAGTGTTAATAATACATGGAGGACACTAAATCCTTTGTCACTGCCTGTCCTACCTGCGTCCAGAATAAGAGCTCCACACGACCCAGGTCTGGACTCCTGGACCCATTACCCATACCCCGCTGTCCGTGGTCTCACCTGGCAGTTGACTTTGTTACAGGGCTTCCTTCTTCAGATGGTAAGACTGTCATTCTGACAGTAGTGGATCGTTTTTCCAATTTTGCACACTTTGTCCCTCTACCTAAACTGCCCACAGCTAGAGAAACTGTGGATATACTGGTCAAGGAGGTGTTCCTCACTCACGGTCTTCCCACAGACATTGTCTCTGACCGTGGGTCCCAGTTCACCTCTGCGGTTTGGAGAGCTTTATGCCTGGCCATCAGTGCTACAGTCAGCCTAACCTCGGGTTATCACCCTCAGTCCAGACAGAGAGGGCCAATCAGAAAATGGAAGCGGGTCTTCGCTGTCTAGTCTCCTCCAACCCCACTACTTGGTCCTCTCAACTTTCCTGGGTTGAGTACGCCCACAACACAATGCCAACCTCAGCCACAGGTATGTCCCCCTTCCAATGCTTATATGGTTATCAACCTCCCTTGTTCCCTGTACAGGAGAGAGATGTTGCTGTGCCCTCAGTTCAGGCTCACATCCATCGGTGTCACCGGACCTGGCACCGTGCCCGTGCGGCCGGTTAAAGCCTCTGATCCGTACCAGCAACACGCTAATCGCCGCCGCACCCCAGCACCCCAATATGCAGCAGGAGATATGGTTTGGCTCTCTGCCAAGGACTTGCCCCTAAAGACTGACTGTAAGAAACTGTCCCCTAGGTTCATTGGACGCTTTGTGGTGGCAAAAGTTATTAACCCCTCTGTGGTCCGCCTCAAGCTTCCCCGCTCCCTCAGAGTTCACCCATCGTTCCATGTGTCCCATGTTAAACCCCTCCTTCTCAGCCCCTTGCTGCCTCCCCCACCTCCCCCATCACTGCCCCGGGTCATCGATGACATCCCTGCCTATACGGTCCGCCATCCTGGACTCCCGCCGCCGCGCCCGCGGCTTCCAGTTTTTGGTTTTTCGAACCATTTTCTTCTCTTCTCTATGCACATGCACTGTTCGCACTTTGCACACCTTCTACTAGATTGCACACCTTCTGATTCATTGACATCTCATGTGTACGCCTCTTCCAGCTCATTACGTTGCACGGCGTTCGTCGCTCGACTGGTCGTGACTGTTTTCCAAAGATGGCGCCCGCTTGTTTTCGTGAAGGCACTGGCTTTCTTTTTAATAAACGGTCTGTACACTTACAAAGTTCTCAATGCTTTGTTTTACATGTAGGGACCCTCATTATGCTACCGTGGAAGTGTGCGATTTTGAGCCTTGTTAGTGGTATAGAATTGCCATTTATTTTACATTAATATCCTGCCCCCACAGCTAGCGTTATAAGCTAATTAGCGGTTTTCGAGAACTTTGGTTACATCCGACTAGAATGAAAACTGATCGCAGAGAACGGTCCAACTCGGTGGACATGTGTTATGATCATATGGTCTCATTTTGCGCCGGAATTGTCCTTTAAGCATGTGAATAGGAAGAGAGAATATAGCACAAGGATTAAGTATTACACACATGGGGAGTTTATGTTTGGTCGTCATTGAAGACACATGGGATAATCCACGACAAGGTGTGCATGTATCAAAACATTTTGCACACCTCTCCAGCCAATCAGAATCGAGTATTCACCCGGGGCATGGTATAAAGCAAACTCAAGTCTACAAAGAAGGCTTAGCACCAAAGCTAAACTTAGCTTCTCGGCTCAACAACGTGTTCCAGAGATATGTAGTATTATGTACAGGCCATAATTGACTGTCCAATCTACCATTGTCGACCTCAGAGCATGAATATAATGGATGACGCTGGTTAATATAATGTATGGCACTGTGTTTATGATCAGGGATAGCTGTGTGTGTGTTTGTGTGTGGTGGTTTCAAATAGCTTGGGGACGCTTCTGTCCTTGCCCCCGAATGACGTGCCCCCGCCAACTGCCGAAAAAGGGCGGCTCGGCGGTGCTTGTGTGTGGACTGTGAACACCTTTTGAGACTGCCAGCAGTCCTATTGTTGTTTTAGGGATTATTATTAGGTATACAGAGTACCTGTGGATACCTATTGTATCTGTTAGGATTATTATTATTATTATTATTATTGTTGTCGTTATCGTTATCATTATTATTATTATTAGGTATTCACAGAGTATCTGTGGATACCTATTGTTATTGTAGGGATTATTAGGGATTATTAGGTATTCACAGAGTATCTGTGGATACCTATTGTTTCTGTAGGAATTATTAGGTATTCACAGAGTATCTGTGGATACCTATTGTTAGGAATTAATAGGGCCCAAGCACCGAATGGTGCAAGGATCTATTATTTCAACTTCAAAGACCCTATTATTATTAGGGTCTGAGCATGAAATGCAAGGACCTATTGTATTTCAAGGAATTATTAGGGCCCAAGCACCGAATGGTGCAAGGACCTATTTTATTTCAAGGAATTATTAGGGCCCAAGCACCGAATGGTGCAAGGACCTATTGTATTTTAAGGAATTATTAGGGCCCGAGCATGAAAGTGCCAGGACCAACAGTCTTGGCACGAAGTGCAAGGAATCTATTGTTTTTGTAGAGATTATTATTATTATTAGGGCCCAAGCACGTGCAAGGTAGGGATCGGCGATAAAACAATCTCGATAGGGGATCGTGATAAAATTGTTGTTGATAACGATGATAAACTTTGGACATTTTTTACTCAATATGGATAGATATAACAGCCTATCACATAGCAGAAATAAACGTGACATCAGCCAGTCAGACTGCAGTTTTGGGCTTGCACGTCAAAGTACATGCCCATTTCCTACCGAACTTTGAGCAACTGGCGGTGAAGAAAGTGGATGTATAGTGGATGTATAGGGGCACGAAAGCATCAGCGAAAGCGAACTTGCGTTATCCTCCAAAGCTGAGGAAATTGTTGCAAAAAAGGTAACAACATCAATTATATGGAAGTGGTTTGGATATTTCAAAAGGGATGAAGCGCAGATTAAGACGGTCTGCAAAATATACCGTTGGTCGGTGGCAACCAAGACGGGAAACACAAATCGTTTCCATCACCTGAAAAGGTACCATTCCGAAACGAAATTTGGTAGGCAAATGTAAGATCTCCAGACTTACAAAAAAGCCTCTTGGACCTATACCCTAATCCCAACAGGAAGTCAGCCATTTTGAATTAACTGTTTACTGTAATTTTGTACAGTTTTTACCATTTCCAGCCGTTCTACTTTAACAAACTCCTCCTACAAAATTAACCACAACAACATCAGATTTGGTTGGTGACATCTAAAGACATTTGTGATGCTAAATTGCTAAAAAGCTTTTGAGTATACATGGAACGCTCTGGACGTGGCATGCCGGTGAATTTGCACATTTTGCCATGAAACAGGAAGTTGTTGAAATGTACAGTGTCTAATCTGCCCCAAATGTCTCATGCTTGATAAGAGTCCAGACCTGAATACATCTACATGGCAATATTCTGTTGCAGTCATAGCGCCACCTACTGGCAACTTTTCATGTATCCTTCCGAGCAGGTTCACCAAATCCACCTCAAATGTGGTCAGAAATCCTAAAGACCTTGATGATGCTATATGATAAAGCTTTTGAATTTTCATTGAACGGTGTTGCCATGGCGACGTAGCAAATTTGATATTTCGCCATGAAGAAAGAAACCATTGCAACTTGACTCCACACAGTCAGATCTTTTCCAAATTTCACATGTTTGCAAAAAGTCCCAGCCTGAAGACATCTAAATTCTAATATTGAGTCATAGTCATAACGCCATCTACTGGCAACAGGCAACAAGCCTTATGTGACAAACGTCATCCGATTTACGCCAAATTTACTTTAGTGCATGTTCTCTAGCGCCACATAGTGGACACAGGAAGCTGTTATAACTCGACTGTATATTGTCCACTCTGCCCCAAACTTGACATGTTTGATAAGAGTGCAGGCCTGAAGACATCTACATGCCAATATTGACTCATAGTCATAGCGCCACCTACTGGCAGCAGGAAGTTAACCTTACTTGACAAACGTCATTCGATTTACATCAAATTTACATTGTGCGGCCTTCACTTGATATACAGCAACATAATGTACAATTAGTGCGTGTTCTCTAGCACCGCATAGTGGACACAGGAAGCTGTTATAACTCGACTACATTGTCCAATGTGCCCCAAACATGTCATGTTTGATAAGACTGCAGGCCTGGGGGGTATTGCACAAAACTAGAATAAAGAAATCCAGGATAATTGAGCAAGCACGGCTTGACCTAGTTTGCTCGGCGCATCCTGGCTTCATGGTTGCACGTTTGCTGAGCCAGGATAAAAAGGCGCGGCTATGTTAAGCCAGATGAAGGTAGCTGGGATAAGTGCTCGTTCACGGCATACTTGAATAGACCTCGCGATCGCTCACAGAATCACCGATCGGAACATGGATAAAAGTCGCGTTTCATACGGCCACTTAACAGCTCCTTATTGGATACCCGACCCAAGCCCGACGGGACCCGACGGGACCCGACGGGACCCGGGTTCGGACAGATATTTAGAAATTGTGCTCGGGTTTGGGTCGGGCTCGGTCACGTCTGCACGATTTGAAATTTGAAATTTAAAACAGATTATTATGCATGGTAGCCAATGGGCCTGTTTCACATGTTGCAAAGGTTTTGTGATCGAAATACATTTTATAAATAGGACATAAGCATGTTGCGCTCATCTGTTTGTTGACATTTCCAAATGCGCTGCAGTTGCGTAATAAAGGCGGACTTTCATAAACACGTAAAAAAAAACATAAATGTGTCATTAGTATGAAAAAATATAGACTTTAACTGTCGGGCTCGGGTCGGGCTCGGACATAAAAAGCTTGATGCCTGTCGGGGTCGGGTCGGGTTTGGTTACTCCTCTGTCGGACTCTGGCCGGGCTCGGACAGAAAATTCCGGCCCGATCGGCACTCAGTGAGAGCATGGCTTCGCGCCATCTGGTGCTGTATTTTTGGACCTTATCTTAGTCCATCACCTGAGAATCTGTATCTCTCATTGAGATAGTCATCTCCAAAGGCCAATGGGTCTGACCTGTCCCGGAAGACTCTTTCATGCCTAAATGCTCGTCTGAGGATTAGGGCTTCCTCATCCACTACATCTTCCAAAAAAGGGCAAGCCATTATGAAGAGGGAACAGGTGAATGGGAGTTGGACCTATATATACTATATTGCCCTCGTCACAGATTTCATTGAAAATACCTTTGCAACTTCATCAGCTGTGTTTTGTAATCTCAATTACTGCAATAAAGCATATTTATGAAACCCCTGACAGCAATTTGACAAGCAGTCTTCATTAGCATAGCAATATAACACTTGGCCTGAGTAATAACACTTGAATCAATATAAAAAACAGCCAACAGATTTAAATGAAATGAGAAATGACTATATATGTAATATTTTAACGCAGGATAATTAAAATGATGCAACATACTTAGAAAGACCATGGACATGCTGTAAAACACATTAATTCCTCACAGGTTTGACGGTGGAAATACAGGTGAATCACTAGGATTAATCTTAGCCTGGCTGCAGAGAATAAATCACCATAGTAACTTGGCCAGGTTAAGTTTGAGCTGCTTTCATGCAACCGACTTAAGGCTAAATTCAACCAGGATAACCAACATATCCCAGCTTAATCCCTTATCTTGGTTTTGTGCAATAACTCACTTATGTAGCACCACATATTTGGCTAGAACTATGTGGCTAGATGCCACATAGTTCATCAAATGTATGCAGAATGTCCAATGTGTCATCCCATCGCCACATACTCCACACAGGAAATAATATTTTACTCATTTGTTCCACGAGGAACAAGACCGCGACTGCTGCTCCCACCAACGCACACAAGGGATAAAGTGCAAGGGGGTGAGGGCCCATTCATCACTGCTTGCAGATTTTATTATTATTATTATTATTATTATTATACATACTACTACTACTACCAATAATTATAATAATAGGTATAGATAATGTAAAAATAATTATTCATAAGTTCTTTAATGATGGGTGGGTTTAGCGCTTTATACTAAGGTCCTTGCAATGAGCGTTAGTTTATAGGTAATGAGGCCCTTAATAAGCATTAGTTAATATGTAATAAGGACCTTATAATATGCTTATTAGCATTATTATGTGTATTTATTGATTTTAACTAACTTACCAATAATGTCTTTGTTAAACCTTAACTTAGCTTTTTTTCTTGCTTTATAAAGATTAATACATACTTTATTGTGCATTGTGCAGTTAACTTTGGACTTAACAGTTAACTATGCTTTGTACAGCTACCAGATCTAAAAGGAGAACACTGCCTTATTAAGGTTAATAAATCCTTTATTATGCACTTATTAACAGTTAAATATGCTGTTTGCAGCTCCCTCATATGGTAAGGACACTACATGTGGTCAAGTACATATAAATCTAATAATTTAGCGGTGAATCACAAAAACACTAAAATATTGTTTTTAGTTTTCATCACTTTCATGTAAATGGAAGCCACATGCGGCGACAAAGAGAACATTGTATAAAACATGTATATATACTCAACTCAACTTTATTTATAAAGCACATTTAAAACAACCAGGGTTGACCAAAGTGCTGTACAGATATCGCAGTTGCAGGAAATAAGTTCAAAACTAACTAACTAAAATACTAAAATACATAAACACAATGCAATAAAATAGACTTAAAATAAAGTAGAATAAAATAAATGTAAATTTAAATAAAATGTTTTACCAGATGTCCACTTAAACTTGATTAAAAGCCAGGGAGAAACGTGTGTTTTTAGGGACAATTTAAAAATCTGCAGATCCTGCAGATCGGATGTGCCAGGGTAGGTTATTCCAGAGCCTAGGGGCCGCTGCCATGAAGGCATGGTCACCTTTGGTATTGAGTCTAGTTTGAGGGGTGGCCAGTAGCAGCTGATTGGAGGATCTCAGTGTTCTGGCAGGGTAGTGGATTTGAAGCTCGGTCAAATACTGGGGGGCTCCTGAGGGCAGCTGGAACACATCCGGTGCCGAGACAGGAATTAACAAATAAAAGACATGACATGATGACAGAGCCCACTGTGAATACCTCTTTAAAAAGACGAGAGGCGATGCTGTCTGAGGGACAGTTTGTGGGTCGGAGATGCTGAACTGGGCAGTGAGGGGAGGAACACAGGTTCAAACTGATCAAAAACAGCATTTAGAGGAGGAACGGGGAGATCAGAGCTGGGCCTACAGAAGAGAAGGCAGGTGGCCTAAGAGCAGAGATTTCCTCAATAAAAAATTTGAGAAAACTCACAAAGGGTGAGCGACGTTACAACTGCAGAGTTATCACAAGGATTTACAAGAGCGTTAAAAATGTTAAAAAGGACTTGGGGCTTGTGACTATTACAAGAGACAAGACAAAAATATTCAATTTTCGCAGCTTTAACAGCACTGATGGACACGCTTTCACGAAGAGCTTCTTTAGAGACATGGAGCTTATCTTTTTTCCACTTTCTCTCAGCGCGCCGGCATGAGCGCCTGAGAGCGCGTGTGGAGTCGTTAAGCCACGGTTCAGAAAGTGCTTTGTTCTAAAAGGTGCAACAGAATCAAGGATATCCGCACATGCAGAATTAAAATTGCTTAAAAGATCTTCAGTGTTAAAAGCATGATAATCATCCAGAGTGCTAAGTATATCACCAGAAATTACAGCATCATTATACATGGCTGAAAACTGTGATGCAGTTCGAGTGTTAATTGTGCGCAAACGGCGCGTAGGAGCACAGGTTTTTGCCCTCAAACAAGGGATTGAAACAGTAAAAAGCACAGGCCAGAGATACACACTGATTCAAATCTAAGATGTGCCCTTTTTTGTGAGTCGGGTTTTTAACACACATATACATATACATATACTGTATATAAAACATAGGCTCAAACAGGCCTTTGAAAAACTGAACTTCCAGTTTTACAATTTGCTTAAAAATAAAAGGTCTTAAATGAAGGTATCATACCACATTACTAGGGGCATCTAATTCAAACATGTTATGTAAATACATATGTAGATTGGATACAAAAGATTACAATAGGCATTACGATGAAGGCATTTTAAGTTCTGTTATGCAGCACGGATACAGGACTCAAATGCAGCACTGTGGAGGCAAAAACAGGAGGTAACCAGTTTTTAATCACAGGTAAGGGTTCGGTACACAGGAGTTCAGTCAGGTAAAGCAGGCAAAAAGCAGAGTCCAAAAACAGGCAAGAGTCAAAACTGAAAAGCACACGGGAAAAACACGGGAAAAACACTGGAAAGTAGGGCGCATGGTACACTAACAATCTGGCACTGGGGAAAGGGACACAAAGGGTTTAAATACCCAGAGCAAATGAGGTGATGAGGCACAGGTGTGTGTGATTCGGGGCAGGGCCACCACAAGGCGGAAAACTGTGAGACTGGAGTAGGCGGAGGAGGGGCTGACTGTGACAAGTTCAAGTTCAACTTTATTTATCCATAGCTGCCAACAACTTTAGTGTGATACTGTATCATTTATGAGGGCCTTATTACCTATTTAATAAGCATATTATAAGGACTTATATGGCCCTTATTACCTATTAACTAATGCTGATTACAAGGACCTTAATATAAAGCGCTTTCGAGATTTACTGTCAATGTTCAGCTTGAACACAAACATAGTGTTCAACAAAATTAGTGTAATTCCTTTATTGCATTTTTGTGGTGATTAATTAATAATTATTAATTAATTAATAATTATTAATTAATTAAAAGGAATGTAATAAAAGTAATGATACCACTAATAGTATTCATACTACTTCTACTACTACTACTACTGCTAATAATTATAACTACAGGGTGCATTTTCTGAAGAAAACACGTGGTTGCTTCCCAGTCCCTTGGGAAGATGCATGCAAGTGTAAGCAAGTCCAAGAGCAAGACGATGACGACAACAACGCAGCTGGGGCCCATTTCAAGAAGCAGGTTAGGATATCTTCAAACCTAAACCAGAACTCTGACTCAACCAAGTGCTTCCCTGCAATGTCAGGATTTTCGGTTTCAGCTGATTTCAATCTCGAGGAACGAGTTCACTCAATCCTGGATAGGTTGAACCTGAAAAATACACGTTCATAACAGGCTTCAAAAACCATCCTCTATCGACTGAGGTCAGTCCTCCAGACTCCACTTCGAAAACCACGGTCAAGCTAGCCCCCGCTTTATTTTGCAGTATGTGTGTATATAATAAGCATTACGGTAAGAGCATGTAAGAACTGATTTAAAAATAAAAGCTACGTTTTCGTGAACATGATTTCACATTAATTCACTGAATCAGTCAGTTTCTCTGTCAATAATAAATAATTAATACATAAATAAATACATAACTTATTTACAAAATTAAAGCCCTCAGAAATGTCATATATGAGCTATGTTCCCTCTAAATTCAGATTGGAATTTAAAGGAAACACCCTGTTTACTCCAGGTACCAATTTAACTTCAGAATTATAGTTGACCACCTCAGTGTCACTCTCCCAATATCAGAACATTCTGATTTCAAAATTAAAGCCCTTTAAAATGTCATCAGGCAACAAATGACGAGGCACCTTAAGTAAAAGCTGTATTCTTTTAAATGCAACGGGACAAGCCATTATGTCATCAAGTGTCACATAAATCAGTGCTTGAATATCCCACTGTAGGCGTGGATGAACACACTTTTGTGTGTTTTGGATATGACCATAAAGTGGTTTGTTGCCATTATCTAAACCAATGAGATGATAGAAATCACCACTGCAGCCGTTATCTCAGAGGCAACCTGCTATGTACCAGGTGTGCTCCAGGTTAGGCTTACAGCATGATGATAACCGAACTGAGAGTAGTATAATCTTTGTAAACATATCCAGTTAAATTGGAAATCAAGGTTCTTGAAACAGGGCCCTGGTGCGCCACAAAGTCTGTCCAGTGGAAGGCTGCGGAGGACATGTTTAGGCTTTGCTTCCAGTGGATTGCTGATGCAGCTGAAACCAAACCAGCAGAGATGTAACAGAGAGGAAGTGGGACAGCAGCCAGGGGGCTTTGGGCCCAGTGTAGAAGACCCCTCCTGCGGTCCCTGCGATAACATTTAGAGGTACATACCACTGGGGGGTGACTCTGGGACACCCAGCCCTCCAGAGATGTAGTGAGGGGCTCCTGGATGAAATGTCAAGGAAGAGGGGGGTGCCTACTTGAGAAGCCATTTTTGTCAACCCTGTGTTACTCTCAACATCAAGCCTGTTGGTTAGGATGGACTTGCAGCCGAGGCGCTACTGAGCAGAGAGGCAGCATTGGTGGAAATAGGCTTCTGCCATTCTATTTATACTTGTGCAAAACTCAGAAAATTAAAACAAGATTCAAGAAATGTATTTGTCCCCAAGGGGCAATTGGTTCTGTTTCAATAGCAACACAAAAGACAAGATGTTAACAATTAACCGTGTAACCATTAACCGACAATATCATTTTTGACCGATTAACACTGTCAGTTGGAACAGTTAAAAAAAAAAATAATAACTATAATAATTCTAAAATAATCCACACGTTCTGTTGTCATTTTTGCTGAAGTTGCACATGTAAAAAAAAAAGGGCTGGCCCCAAATATTCAAGTAATCATAGTATCCTTCAGTTTTGTATTATAACATAATACAATTATAATACTTTCGGTTTAGTTTAGTACACCGTCATAATTTGTTCACGTTTGCCTTTAAGAGTGCCGTTACCTTTAATCGGCGAGGTTGTCAGTGATGACGTACTCTGTTATTATCTTTTAGCCATATAGATATATTATGTATTCTATCCATCTATTATGTCTTTTATCCATATACATCTATTATGTGTTTTATCCATATCCACCCACGCTTTTAGCAAGTAGCAGCTTCAGCTTGTTTCCTCCCCACTGAGGTGATGTTTCTCGAGTGGTAATCCCCACAGTCACTAGTACATTGTACCACTTTGAGAAACAGAAAGGACGACGGAGCTGTCAAGATTTGTTGTCACTGGGAGCACTTACTAAACTAAACTAACCACCAACCAAATAGCCTGCTATATGCTAATCTTAACCAAGTGCATTCATATCATCATTAGGTAGTTGTAATAAAAGCCTAAGTAATACAAAAAAAGCATTTAATAATGCTGGGGCACATGCTAACACAGGCTTCACATAGCCAGTCAACACATGAAACTCGGACATTAACAGGTTTAGGTGTTTAACTATTTTAGGTGTTTTACTACTTTTTTATGGGTCAGACATTCGTCCAATTTTTTAAAGTACATTTATTCTTATCAGTTAACGGTTAATGACTGGTTAACGAGTGTCGGTTATCAGAAAGTCAGAAAAAAAAGTCTGAATTTGCATCCCTAATGTAGAAACAAAGAAACACCAACAAATGTAAATTAATCGGAACCGTAATGTGTCTGTTGTTATTGTTAGTAATGTATGATTAATTGAAAAATGAAAGTGCCATGGAGATAAGTACCGGTAGTGCCTTTCCTGGCACTCGGTCTGAATATGGACAAAGTAAACGGCAGCGTGACTGTTAAAATGAAATGACAAACAAAGTAACATCTGGCCAACGTAGGAATATACTAATTAGTCATTAGGCATCACACTAATCGTATATAATTAGTGGTAATTAGTAAGTAACTGTATTTAACTCCCTTAGCTTTCTCGGTTATTTGCTTGGTCTTCATGTCTTGACCTGTGTGTCCATCAAACTGTGATTGTTCTGGGAAAGGTTTTGTGTATTGTGATTTTTTTTGTGTAAGTGAATAATTACTAACACTTGTACACTTGATACTGTAGGGTTTTTTATTGCTTATTGGGCAAACCTTACATGCTGCTGGATTGGACTGGTGAACAACCCCCAAAGACCAGGAGCCGTATTCACAAAGGATCTTAGCACTAAAAGTAGCTCTTAACTGGCGAATTTAGGAGAAACTCCTAAAAATAATGGGCGTGTCAGTCTTAAAATTAGGACTCCTAATTTTTTTCACTAAGAGCAATTCACAAAGGATCTTAGGCCTAAAAGTAACACCTAAGTCTAGGAGAGCTTAAAAGTCCTCGAGAGGACTCCTAACTCACTAAGACCTATTCACAAAGAATCGGAAAATGACTGCGAGACGAAATGTTTTGGAGACAATGGAAGACTGTGAATTGATCAAGAGATATCTAAATCGTGAGGGTATAAAACTTGTTGTGGAATTAGTGCGGGATGCAATAACATCCCCGACTAACAGGAATAATTGATAATCGATTAGGAAATAAAATGTTTGGCAACACGATATTTAGCAACAGGGAACATGCAACTTTGCAATGCCGACGATTTAGGAATATCGCAACCATCAGTCAGCCATAAACCGAACCATCAACGCCCTCTGTAGACTACATATCAATTCAATTCAATTCAAACTTTATTAAGGACACATCTCATGAAAGGTCCATAACACCAACACAACACAATAATAATAAAATAATAAAAATAGAATAAAAAATACATACACACACACACACATATATATATATATATATATATATATATATATATATATATATATATACATGTAGCCTACATACATATATAAATATATACACACACACACACACACACACGATTCCACAATGATCCTATATTTACATACAGGCTAGAAGAGCTGACAGAGCTCAGTTCAAAGTTGGTTAAGGCTGAAATAATACCATTAATATCATCCAACAGTTTATCCGGTTTCCTTTGGACAATCAACAGCTACACAGGATCAAAGCCAAATTCATGGCAATTGCAGGTATGGCGGTGTGGTCTGTGCTATTGACGGGACGCACATACAAATAATTGCGCCATCAAAAGATGAGGACGTGTTCGTCAATAGAAACGAAAGTACTGTGGCGATCGCGGCCAGGTGTGGCGATCACGGCCATGCCCCCTATGGGCGCAAGGGGTTCTGGGGGTGCAACCTGGTGGGGTTTGGACTATATCGGCGCCCCAGAATCCCTGTGGGGTTGGTGGTTGGGGAGTACTGATTGTGTGTCATTGTGTGTGTGTTTCCATGTATGCAGTGTTTTGTTATGACCGTGAGTGAGGGTGTTCGTTATGATCGTCAGGTGTGCTGTGTTTCTGTCTGTGTGGGTGTGTCTAAATAAAGGCAACTCCCGGGGTCGTGCGGTGTATGGGGCACGGGAGTTGCGTAACCTAAACCTGGGCTCCTGTCTCACTCCTTCCTTGCCGTCGCCACATTTGGTGTCAGAAGTGGGATAAGGAACATGGAGAAGCGGACTTTCCCCGAGTGGGGATTGCCTATGGCAACGCGTCCCAAGGAGGAGGAGACGGAGGCATGGCCCGGCGTTGCGGCTCCTGGCGTGTCGCCGGTCGCGACGGGCGCGACCGGCCCCCCAATGGCCGACGGGGGTATTGCGCGGTTGGCCGGAGTCCACCGTCCCCAGGGAGCCCGGCTGCCCAAGTACTCCGGGGCGACGCCGCTGGAACCCTACCTGGCGCAGTTCCGGATTGCCGCGCTGCATTACGGCTGGGATGGGGACGAGTCCGCCACCCAGCTTGCCCTGGCATTGGAGGGGTCGGCGGTGCAGGTCCTTATGGACCTGGGGCCAGCAGCCCAGCGGGACCTCCAGGCCTTGGCCCGGGCGTTGGACCTGCGGTTCGGCCAGCGGGTGGCCGCTGACCACAGCCGGGAATTGCTGGCGGGGCGCCGCCGCCAGGAGGGGGAACGCTTGGGGGCTTACGCAGCGGACGTGCTGTTGCACGCCCAGCGGGGGTACCCCGCCTACCCTGCTGTGGGTAGGGAGGACCTGGCCCTGCACGCCTTCCTGCGGGCCTTGCCCCGCCACGGCTAGGGCAGCACGTCCGCCTTACCAGGCCCCCGACCCTCGGGGCTGCGCTGGACGAGGCGGAGCGGGCGGAACAGGAGCTGTCCGACCACCCCAGCCTGCAGCCGCCCGGTGCCTCCCGGCCTCGCGTCCGGCAGGCGGTCCCTTGCGAGCCGGAGGAAGACGGGGAGGAGGTTTGCCAGGCCTGGACTCCAACAAAGCGCCCCCGGCAGCAGCCGCCACCCCCCGACCGACGTGCCTCCGGAGGTGACCGGCGCTGTTTCCGGTGCGGTGAGCCGGGCCATCTGGCCCGTGACTGCCCTGCCCCGGCCCCACGGCCTAGACCCCTTCGGCCGGCGGGAAACTGCGGTGGAGTGGCCCAGTGAGGGGACCACCACTCCGTACGCTTTCCCCTCTCCATGGTCGGTGCGCTCTGGTTGGCAGGCCTGCCCGCGCCAGGGGCCATCGACTAGCCCTGGCCAAACGCCAGGCGGCTGACGACAAGGTCCGCGAGATGGCTGCCGCGGGGGTGATCGAGCCCTCATCCAGTCCCTGGGCGGCTCCGGCCGTCCTGGTGAAGAAGAAGGACGGCAGCTGGAGGTTCTGCGTGGACTAGCGGCGCCTCAACAAGGTCACGCGGAAGGACTCGTACCCGCTCCCTCGCATTGACGACGCCCTGGACTACATCGGGGGGTCTAGCTGGTTCAGCTCCCTGGACCTACGTAGCGGCTACTGGCAGGTGGAGCTGGACCCCGAGGCCAGACCAAAGACGGCGTTCACCATCGGGCAGGGGTTGTGGCAGTTTCGTGTCATGCCGTTCGGACTGTGCAACACGCCGGCTACGTTCGAGCGGATGATGGAGATGGTACTGGCAGACATTCCCCGGCAGCAGTCCGGGACTGGCCAACCCCCACCGATGCTGGCGAACTGCAGAGTTTCCTGGGTCTGGCGGGGTACTACCGCCGGTTCGTCCGGGACTTCGCCACGATCGCCAGCCCTCTCCACCGCCTGACCGAGGCGGGTCGGCCGTACGTCTGGGACGACGCCTGCGCCACGGCCTTCGCCCGACTCCAGGCTTCCTGGTCCGCACCGACCACGCGTCCCTCACCTGGCTCCTCAGTTTTAAGAACCCTGAGGGCCAGGTGGCTCGTTGGCTGGAGGCGCTGCAGGAATTTGACTTTGAGATCCAGCATCGGGCGGGACGCCTCCACAGCAACGCCGACGCGCTTTCCCGACGGCCCTGTGCAGCCCTGGAGTGTCGCTACTGCCGGCGGCAGGAGGAGCGGGCCGACGAGCCTCCGGTGGTGGCGGCTGTCCAGGCCAGTCCAGGGGCTGTCCAGACCGCTGGTGATGCTGAGGGGTGGCTGCCGCCGTCGGTGCGCCAGTTGGAGCAGCAGCAGCGGGCCGACGAGACCTTGGCGGCGGTGAATACATTTATTATACTTTAGATTTCCACAAAACAAATCACTTTCCTTGGAGAAAAAAAATACAAATCACTTCTGTTGAAAAAAAACCCCCTTGGTATTGGCCTTAACATATATCCTTGGTTTCAGTGGAGAAACGCTGAATAGAGAGTAGGCTCTGTGATGGGAGAGAGCGACGGGCCCCTCAACCACTTTATATGCGGACCCCGTGACCAGCGATCCGTTCCCACTTGGAGATCAATACATGACTGGAAACAGAAAGCAAAATTCACCCCAGGCAAAGTGCATAATCAATAGGAGTGCAAGATCTCGCTAATTAAACTGCCACATTAATATATCTCACCCTGAAATTATACCCCCAGAGAAGGAGGGAGCACAGGGAAAAGTATAGAGAGCGGGGGGGGGGGGGGGGGGGGAAGATGACAAGATTAGATGAAGAAAGGAGAAAGGGAATGACAGGAGGGAGAAAAGTGAGCAGTCAGAAGTAATAAATGGAGATAAGAAAATGCTACCTAAATGTATGAGTGGGGAACTGCCAGCATTAGAAAAATATGTGTCGCTATTGATTCAGCTCCCTTATAAATCAATAGTAATTCAGAGGCTTGTGGAGCTTGATTGATATGAATTCTACATTAAAGTACAGCTTCAAAAACAAAAGCACATATGCCAATGAGCTCGGTAGATAGCAGCATACACTACATTTTATGCATTACATAATGCCCTGTTGCCCTAGTCAGCAAATTGTTCTGATGTTTTAGTTTACTGTCCGTTATTCCAACAGTTCTCTGTGAAGTGATCACAAGCAAAATAAAGAAAATGGATGCTCACAGGATGCTCCTGTGACAGAATTAGGGGGGGAGGCTGATGGAGCACTGAGGTGGAAGAGAGGCTTTAATACGTCATTTACTGATGAGAGGTTCAGAATGTAGGGCCAACAGAGAGGTGTGGCAGTGGTGCAGAGCAGCCAACCAGGCGAGGCCAGCGTCCCGTGGAAGTCCCTTACGTTAGCATTATGCGCTTTCCTATACCCCAACCTGGCCTCCATTCTGCACACTGCATACATACTAATACACTCACACATCCACAAATACAGAGACACCAATGCCCAGACAGGGCATGTGTGTGTGTGTGTGTGTGGGTGGGTGGGTGGGTGAGTGTGTGCATATGTGCACTGCTTCTCCTCCCAGTCACTCCATCTTTCCATCAACTCAGTTCGTATTTCTCCTCTATCTAATCAGCCTCCTCTTTCTCTTTCCTTCCCTTTCGTACTGCCTTCTAACACACCGCCTGGTTGAAACTCACTCTTTTATTTAAGAGTGTGACTTTGCTTTGTTTACCGTGGAGCTAAAATGCATAGACTCTGAAAATAGCCATGCTTTTGTATTGTTCTTTTTTTCAAAAATACATTTTGGGGAGGTTCTAACAATGAGAATGTATCATATAAATCATCCAAAATGTTACCTGAATTGTTTGTGTAACATCTGTGCTCTCTCACTACTTATGTTAACTTATGCCTCTCTCTCTCTCTGTCTGCTCTTCATTAAGAGCAGTGTAGACCACACTAATGCTATTGCTGCTATACTGTAAAATTTGCCATGTTGTCCTGTGGTATCAAGTGTCCAAAACAATGGTCAAAAGCTAAACTGTGCCAACACTAGAGCTCTATGAAATATGTTTTATTTTTTTCCAAATTCTGTTTTATTTTTTCACAAATTCCATTTTTTCCATTTAATTTTTTCTGAATTCTGTGTTTTACGATTTATGCAAATTGTAACATCAGAAAGAGTGTCTAATAATGTGAATTAATAAAACGTCAACAATTGAATAACATAACAGTACATATTTAATGATGCACACAACATTGCACTATTTGGAACTATGGAACTATCTTGGGAGCTCCTATGTCTGTCCATTGTATGTTTTCCATCTATCACAGACATCTCCATTTGACGCATACTTTTGATTTATTTTTTTTAGCAATTTCAGCCAAATTATGGAAAATTCTGCAAAATTCCATGTTTTACAGTTGATTCCATTTCTAGTACCAACATCTGCAATTCTGTCCATGATTTCCGCATTGTGGAAATCATAGGGCCTACAACACAAAGTTACTCTTTCCCAATCAAGCATAGGCCCAAATTAAAACATGAAAGAAGCTAACAAGGTCTCATTCTCTAATATATTTGATCAATGAGCAGAAATCTTGCTAAAACACATATGCTCTTAAAGTCCAGTGGTTTACAAATTAATTTAAATGAATTAATGTATCATCGACGTGAATAGGTGCCACATGCACATTTGAAGAGCTAACTTCCCCAAAGAAAAGATACAAAAGAGGACAGAAGAGTAAATCATGCCTATGTGTGTTGACTCAGTGGATAATATTAAATGAGAAAAGTTGATCTACAGGAGAATAAATATTTGAAAGCAATACAGAATGCCTGAGAGCCTTACTGCATCATATTCCATTATATTTGAATTACCTGGTGCCTGGATTTTGTAAAAAAAAATAAATAAAAAAAAGGCAAAAATTGGTGCATACCAGAATGCAGGAAATTTAGTGTTTGACACTCAAAATGTCCCAAGGACCCCCAGACCCCCTGCTTAATGTGTCCTCCCCAATGTTCAAACTAAACCTAAAGCCTATGAGTCAAGTTGACATGTTAGCAACATGTAGTGTTAAGTAGCAGACTCCAATACCAATGAGAAAGAAAAAGAAAGTGTGAGAGAGAGAGAGAGAGAGAGAGAGAGAGAGAGAGAGAGAGAGAGAGGTAATTGATTAGCTACTAGGGCAAGTCAGATGCTTCATTTGCCAATGTGCTGCTGGGGGGGATTTCACCCAGCCTCTTTCTCATTTCCATCCAGGGATGGAGGCAACGGAGAAGGCAATTGATACACTCCGTTAGGCCTTATCGCAGTCCGCTGTGATCGGCTGTACCTGCAGGAATATTCTCTACAGTATAACACACCCACATAAAGAGCTAATGTTCTCTCACTTCCGTGTGTGTGTGCGCGGTTGTGTGTTTATATACCGACCTGTGCATGTTTTATAGGTTTTGGCGATGTCCCTTAAATTGGCAGTTGACGATGTTTACAGTAAAACATCGTGATGGACGATGATATCGTCGTCGGGGGGGGGGGGGGGGGGGCGCCTATTAACGGCATGGACCAAGCGGTTCTGGACCAGGAAGGAGACATGAACACTTTTGATAATCGTTACCGTATAGCCTAACTGCACACAACTTTATTTAAAAGCAATCAAATGGAAAACAAGTTTGTTTGTATTTTGGTGTCCGGTGCGTGTGGATGTGCGGCTCCCTCGGCGGAGCGGTTCATGTTAATAGCGGAGTCCGGGAGGGTTCACCTTCACGGCGTAGTTACTAGGGATGTGCGACTATCGTTTTAAAAAATACTAAAGCGTTTTTTTAAAGTTAGAAAGATATTAGATATTCAACAGATATTCACGCTCCGAATTACAGCGATCAGACACAGGGAACTAGAGCCGCGATCACCGGTATTAGTCCTGTGTGTCTAGCGGTGTCTACCTGCCTAGGTGTTTACCTGCCCAGGTGTATTGGTCAGTATGCCTGCAGCGATTAGTTAAATCAGGGCTTGTTGCGACCACGGATAATTTCGGTTTGCGATGCTCATGCCTTCTTATTTTTATGTTTTACTTTTTGCTCGACTAATGAAAACGTATTCGACTAAACCTCCGTCGATCGACTAAGCCGACTACTAACTTAACAGCCCTAGTTAACTTACAGCACTTTATATGGACCATTAGTTATATTTTCAATTTATTTACAGAGCAATCCCTGCAAAGTTTTTAGGTAATAACTATAGAAGAGACTATAGGATTAGTGTGTGTCGGACGAGGGGGGCGTGGCATCACGATGGTGGCTCTCCATCGTGATGTCAGTCAGCCATCACCAACCCTAATGTCTTATAACAATGGCATGGTAGAAAAAATATTAAATGCACCTCTATAGGCGCGTGTGTGGTAGACAGCGCAAGTGTGTGTGTGCGTGCTTGCGTGCGTGTGTGTGGGTGTGCGTGCATGCACTGAGGTAAAGTTGGTGCAGGATATTTACTGATATTTACTGACTACTATCTGCTGCAGGGCAAATAGACATTACACATGCAACCAAGCAAATTGGTGAATAGGTGTACACGCTTTTGAGTATTTGTGTCAATGTGAGATTGATTGTGCTGACGATGCATACATTTTAGTGTTTGTCGTTTAGATAGTCCTTAGATGCTCCATTGTTATGTCCCCACCTACAGTTATTTCACTGATGGAATTGATGTGTTTGCGGGGTTGGAATTTAATCGTTCTGTTTCTACTCATAAAACTGAAATGTTTATGTCGATCCCTCTGTGAAACCCCTGAAGTTTGCAGATGAAACAAGTCGTTGTCTAGTGAGAAGATGGAGATGATTCATGGAGAGTGGAAGTCAACAACACACTTAAAAACTAGTAGACTCCACTTGACTTTCTAACTATTTGTTTTTACATTGTTATTTCTGCTCTTCGTTAGTTTAAAAGATCGAAAGCTCCGGATATGTTAAATTCCTTGTATGTGATAGCATGGCCAATTGAGCTGATTCTGAAATGCTCTGTGCAATGTCACAATTGTCCTTATTTTTATGTGGGTATTGAATGCAACCTTTGATTGCAGTCTTAGTAGAAAGCACATTTCTTATGATAGACTTTACAATAAGAAATTAATCGTTTTTCCCATTGGGCAATTGGACACTTTTCAGAATAGTGTAAAGCCTTGTTTCCACCAAAAAGTACCTAGAACTTTAAGTCCCAGGAACTAAAAGGTTCCTTCAGCCCCTTGTCTGCGTTTCCACCTCGGTCAAAAGACCCATTAGGCAAATTAGTCCGCTGACATATTAAAAAGCTCCACTCCAGCCCAGTAGGTGGCGGTAATGCAGAAGATACAACAACGATGACGCCGTATAAAGCGACGGTCAGAGAGGCATTATTATTTGTGTGACACTGTAAGCATGGAGGAGATTCAAGTCGTGCTGCTGTTGATCGTGATTTGCAGGATCGGGTCACCAATCCATGGTGGAAATGTTTGACTTATTAGAATATTAAATAAAGCCCTTAGATGCTTGCTGATTCTGTGAGTTACATTAAGCATTACAGCTTTCCACAGTTTGATCTAGTAGATTACTTTATAGTGCTTATTGTGACAATTAGATAAATGGGAAAGTTTCGCAAATACCACACTGCTTCTAAAGGGAATGGGAAAAGCTGTCTTGTGTACAACATAGTTTTTTGTTCTGCCATCACAATAGACGTGTATTTTTTTGTGTCAAGAGGTCAACCAGATTCACTATGTATCTGACTTCATCTTCATTCAGCATTGAACATTTTTTGTAGCACATATTCCTGCGGGTATTAAAATATAAAATGCTGACAGGTCTTTTTCAATGACAATGGGCAGTCCATTTTCTGCTCACATCAAAGCTACTGAATGTGGCTCTTGAAAAGGACTGCATCTTAAATTCTCTCTTACACAGCATCATGTTTGCACACATGCCTACACACTGCCACAAGCAGGGCAATAAAAGTTGTTGTATTCATCTTTCAGAGGCCATTCCCACTTCTGTGCCTGTTGTAAATTCTATTATATCAATATTATGCACAACAAAGTTTTTATAGAGGTACAAAATGTGGAGGAAAATGGTTGCTTAGGACATTTTGCTAGGAGCCCTTTCAGAGATTTATTCCTCGCCTCCCACCCACACTAAAAAGTGCAGAGTTTGATGTTCTTTTGTCCAGAGATGACAAAACACCCCCCCACTCGGTCCTACTTCTGCACACTACATCATTTCCTTCTGCAATACTTTCTATAGACAATCTGTCTGCTGACATAAAATATAAATAATATATTAAAACATTTTAAAATGATATCAAGTATTGAAACAGCATAGTAGAGTATTCATTGCTATAGAATGGTGCTTGATATGAGCACGTTTTGTGATCATTCCAGATGTCAGTCGTGATTTCTTATCCGTACCTGGTAAATATAGGCTGCGCGGAGAAAATGTCAACTTTGCCCAACATACTAATAGGGATAAAAAAATAAAAAATGCAATCTTCTACAGAAAATGTGTTAAATCCTGTGATCATGTGTGGGAACCCAGTCGGGTAGCAGCCTTCCACTGCTGACTTCCACTCCACTGGTGTTAATTCATATATATATATATGTTTTTCTATTTTTTCACACCCTCACTTTTGCTTCACACACGAAAAAAAACCGTAGGGAACAGGAACTCTTTGGCACTACAAAGTGAACAGTGGATTCCTTTTACACCATGCTGTAAGACAGCTTGCCTCACTTGTGGCATAAGAAATGGTCAGCTGAAGTAAAACTGGTGGTCTTAATCGTGGCGGCTGCTGGCTTAGATGACCTCTGCAACAGAAGATAAGGGGACACTCCAGTTGAAAGGCCTTTTTCTTTAAACAAACATGCCCTTAATAATAACCAGGACAATTAGAGCATGACAGAAAATAGACGGAACAGACAGAGATACAGAGAATAGAGACAGAGAGAAAGACAAGTAGAGAGAAGTGTGTGTGTGTTTGTGTAAGTGTGTAAGTGTAAGTATGCGCAGGCGCGTAATTTGCGGGGGGGTTAGGGGGGTCATGACCCCCCCAAAAAATCAGATCCAGCTCATATAACCCCCCCCCAATATCATCACACATAATTCAGAAAAATATGAAATATTCTGTTTGTTTTCTTTATTAATTTAATTTGGCAGCAAGATAGTATCATGTTTTAATCATCTGTAATGTACCCCCCCTCCCCGCCCGCCCACCGACTACTTGGTATGACCCAACCCGTTTTCTTTACCAAACCGAACTATTTCGCGCAGTCGCTGGGATGAATAGTTGAGAAAGTTCATGCTAAATGAATGTGGCGATGAAAAGGACACGGAAAGGCAGCCAGACAACTCTTTTTCATTGTTGGTCGAAAAAGAGTAAAAATCCTGACGAAAAGGAGGTAAATACCCCTATTGTTATACCATGAGCTGTGTTCGAAATCGTTCCCTATCACGGATATAGTGCACAATATAGGGTGCTCGCCATTTTGTAGTGGTGTTCGAATTCTCAGTGGTTCATTTCATGCACTATTAATGAATATTATTGTTCAGATGCGTTCCGCGGTCCATGCTATAGCACGGACCGCGGAACGCATCTGAACAAGGGGGGCCATAATATCCAACACGTTCTCATCCCAACTCGTAATATACCGACCATTTGTCATCACGCCCCTAGACATCTGATATGACGCAAAAGGTTCCCTCCCGCGTCTGTGTGAAACGATCTGGGGGTTCTCATAAACCCGTTCGCGGTGGTAAGAGACGAGCAGAGTCTACAGCGTCCGCTCGCAGAGCAGAGTCTACAGCGTCCGCAGTCTACTGGGAAACAATTCACTCCAAAAAGGGTTAAGGTTATGGTTAGGGTTATGGTTAGGTTGGTTAGCGTAATCTATCACCGTGACCGGGTTATTATTGAACGGACGCTGTAGACTCTGCTCTGCAAGCGGACGCTGTAGACTCTGCTCGTCTCTTACCACCGCGAACGGGTTTATGAGAACCCAGATCGTTTCACACAGACGCGGGACGATCCATCAGGACAAATTGGACCTCTTAACTAAGAAGTCAGTGTGTACACAGTTCATTTCTTTTACACAGAGACGCAAACAGGTGTTTGGTGCTTTTATCTGAATTGCCCAACAATATCTATAGTCTGCTAGTAGTACTATAGTTGCTGGCAGAATAGACGTCAGTATAGCATCCTGTTTCTTTTAGTCAATTCTTATTTTAGCCTAATATGTTATAAAATACCTTCAAATGTGATTGACAGATGGGCCTTCTTTGGTATTTACATGCTTTTGTTTGTTAGTTTGAACTGGTGATGCCCACCAATATGTGAAATCAGTTTGCCATGTTCAGAATAGAGGTGCAAGCTGCACTCCAGTGTGCCACCCTGTATTGTGTGATGTGTTTGAGAGTTGAATTGTGCATAATACATTTGCTGCATGTAGGTGCCAGTACAGTGATGCAATTGATTAATCTTTAAGTTCTTGTGTTTTTTTCATAAGATAGTGAACACACACACAAAATCAATTAGGTGGAAGCTGCCACTGTTGGCTAGTGCTTAAACACTGAATTTAACTACTGTGTCATTATGGCATAAATAGTCAAAAAGTAGCCAAAATCAGTAAAAGTATCGCAATGTATTTCTAATAAAAGAACGGCAAATTGGCATGTCACCTTTTACACAAGAAAATGATTCAATAAACAAATAAATAAATAAATATGCCGCGAGTTTAACCCCCCCAATGGCAGACCCAAAGTTACGCCCTTGAGTATGCGTGTGTGCGTAAAATATTCAATGCAGTTTATTTTGCTGATACTGGTGAATTTGTGATGAAAATGAGAGAGAGCGAGAGAGAGAGAGAAAGAGAGAGAGACAGACAGACAGAGAATCCCTGATGGAAAGACCAAGAGTAAAAATAAGGGAGGAAAACGAATTAACTGATGAAGTCCCAATGTGGGTCTTGCAGGCACATGACCATGCACACACACACACACACACACACGCCCGCGCATGCACAGTCAAGACATAAGACATTTTTGTTATATGTCGTGAATGCTAGATATTTAGCGTTTGTGGCGTTGTAGCTGCCACGGGGTTCACCACCAGGGAATTTCTCACAGCCAGTTCGTTTAGATACGCTTTATTGGTCCAGTATACAATGAGTACGCACACCGGCGTCGTTCCAATATACAATGATGCGCACACCGGCGTCGCCGCGGGCCCAGCTCTGGCTCCGCCGTCGACCCGTGTGCTCGGGTCCCGGTTCCTGGGTCCAGCACGCTACTGTGTTTATAAAGGGAGAGAGTGATTAGCGCAATGGAACCCAGGTGTGCCAATCACTCTCACCTGGCGCGGCTCTCCCGAGCCCTCTCCACAGCTCCCCCTTGCGGCTGATGCACCACGCCCCCCCACAGCGTTATAGTAGTATTTTATTCTGTTTCCGAGCATCAGAAAAGCCAATATGCTACAACATATGTGGTTGAGGATGACCCTTTGCAAAGTCATATAGTGGACTTTAAATATGCAGGAGCAAGTCTATGATGACACTCAGAGCATCCATACTGTAAAAAAGTGTCAAACTAATTTAAGTAGAGGTGAGATTGCAATAAAATCAGCACAACAAGGTACACCCAAAACTTAGTTTACTGATAGATTAGGTAAACAGCACACATGCACACAAACACATATGAGGGCTGAGGGCTTTAAAGTGTGGTGATTGGCCGACTGAATGCGGAGGCATGCCCGCACTCAGGACAATTAACGACACAGGACAAGTCCACAGGAATTCCCCAAATCCCAGGTTCAGGTCAACCTCTATATTAATATCCTTTCAAACCCATCTCAGGTGATACATGTTGTTTCAAGTGTTTTGTCTTTCTAATGAGTTCAAATTGGTTTTAATGTTGTAACATCAGCTGGTATTTTAGTGAATCAAAACGATCAATTGCTGATTTATGTTTTTGCGTTTGGTTAATATTTCACAATGCTAACTTGAAGGTGTTATGTCCACAGGATACTGTTGCACCACTGGCAGCAGGCACTGCTTTCTGCATGTCACTGAGTTACAGATCAAATTCTAACTAACTGGTGGGTTTAGGTAATTAAAATTATCATTCAGGTCACACACACACAAAACATACAATTGTAGACACTACCATGCAGACAGACAGACAGATTGTCACACACACGCACAGGCACACACACAGCAGGGAGCCAATTCCCCAGGCCACCCCGAGCATATCGATTGGAGTCGTATTGTCCCATACAGCCGCAATACTGCCTTCAAACGGCCAGGCCTCAGCATCCAATTTCAACTGTGTATATGTGGTCTGAGTACAGACACTTGTTCCGTTTTTCCCACCTTCCATCACCAGCTCCCTTCATCACTCCGTTCCTGGCTCTTCTCATCTTGCCCCAAGACAAATGGCCCTGGCTTACACTTGATTGTGTGCATGTGCGTGTGTGTGTGTGTGTGCGCGTGTGTGAGTGTGTCTGTCACTCCATCTCGGTGTTTTCACACTGTCCTGCCCCTGTGCAGCTTTCCCCTTGTGTGTGTGTGTGTTGGGGGAGAGGGTGACGAATCTGACGAGTGAGGTGTTTACTGTAAATAGAAAAGTTAGAACAAAACCGTTCATTTCTTTCTTTCATTCAGTGATCCATGTGGATCCATCCAACACCCCCCACTCCCTTCGATTAATTTCTTGCAATCCAAGTATCATCTTAGGTCTGATACGCAGACAATGTTCTGTGAAAGCCAGTTGGCACAGTTGTGCGCTGGTTCCATGTTATGAATGAAAATTCATAATGGAATTCCCAAATATGGTTGACTGAACTTACACATGTTTATTACAGACTACATGTTTCCATGAGAGCGTACTGTACATAACAGAGTTAGGTTTGTGCTAATCTGGGATCCAGCAGTCCTACTATGCTTTAGCAGAACTTCTAGGGGGGGGGGGGGGGGGGGGGGTGGCACAGAGCCTGGGCTGGATAAACCAACAACTGCAAGGGGTAGAGTTATACCTTGTTTCCTGTTTTGTTATGGAGATATCATACTTATTTGCACAAGCGGATGAAACTTTCAGAAGGGGATTTTATTAAGTGTATTCCTACAGTGACCAGTCTACACGCTGTTATTTTGAAACCTTTACATACACTTTTTTACCGTTTACTAGTGCTGGCCGAGTTCGTGTTCCCTGCCTCCAGCAACATGATTGGTCAAAACAAACATGAAGCAAAAGAAAGTGAAAAATTCTGTTCACCCAGATTTCTGCTCGTCTGCGAGGTTTGTGAGACTAGGTTTGTGCACATTTAAAGAATAAATACGCACAAGCCTTGGCGGCTATTCTGTCAACACTAACTGCTTGACTCCTCAATCTTAATGGAATGGATAGACGCTAACCCTAGCCTTGTAGACATCACAACAGGTTGTATGCTGTTTTTCTTTCCTATGTTACTGTAAAAGTAGTGATTTGTTAGCACTCTACATTAGGGTGGCCCAAAAAAATAAACTTTCAGCTACTCGCCAAGACACCCCCCAATTTTTTTTCCTTTTACCAAATGTATTATTGTGAAAAAATTTCAGCTTGATACGGCAAAGGGAAGATGATGCTCACTCACCCTGTCTTTTGACCCTTTTTGGTAACACTCCATAATAAGGGTCCTTAATAAATAGCAAACTAGTCATTAACTAACCCTTTGTTAATTGTTACTAAAATATCTATTTGCCACAAGTTAATGGTTTTTTAATCATTAATTAAATATTAGTTATTTGTGTATAATCTGTTTGTTAATGTTTTAACAAACAAAAAACAATCTATTAACAAATGCTGTATTAATAGTGTTTTAATAGTTAACTAAATGTATTCTTGGCACTAATTAACAGTTATTTATTACATAATTAGAATGTTAAATGCTTATTTACAAACTATATGTTAATATAGAAGTTAATGACATATTAGTATTTAACTAATTGTTACTAAACTGTTTCTGCCTATCCCAATTGTTATTAAACTGTGTTTCTGCCCATCCCAATATGAACCACTTCTCATAGGACCCTTATAATAAAGTTGGTTACGCTTAATTAATATATTAGTAATATATAACTATCAGTGTGGGGCCCCTTATAATAAAGTTGGTTAAGAGTTATTCATATATTAGTAATATATAACTATCAGTATTGGGGACCCTTATAAAAAAGTTGGTTAACCATAATTAATATATTAGTAATATATAACTATCAGTATGGGGACCCTTATAATAAAGTTGGTTAACCATAATTAATACATTAGTAATATATAACCATCAGTATTGGGGACCCTTATAATAAAGTTGGTTAACCATAATTAATATATTAGTAATATATAACTATCAGTATTGGGACCCTTATAATAAAGTTGGTTAACCATTATTAATGCATTAGTAATTTATAACTATCAGTATGGGGGGACCCTTATAATAAAGTTGGAACAGTAATAATTAATTATTTACAAATATTTCTTATAACATGTATTGAAGATAGAAAATATTTTACACTGGGTCTCTCACACTGGAAATGAATGATCTCAGCACACACTTTAACTTTATTTATAAAGTTAAAGAACTCTCCAATAGCTTTTTATTTTCTGGAAAGCTGACCACTAAAGGTAACACTGTTAGAAAGGGGGATGAACACACTTTATTTATAAACACTCCAATAGCTTTTTATTTTATTTTTATTTTACAACTGACACCTTAAGGTTAAGCTGATGGCCTCCTGGAACACCGACCACTTAAACAGAATGTATGAAAATGAAAAACAGGCAATATTTCTACATTCTGTTTTACAACACTTGAAGCAAAACAAACAAAAAAAACCCCACAAACTGAGGTAGAAAAAACAAAACAAAAAAAAACAATTATGCTCTCTTTCCATATGGAATTAATTTGCATTGACTTTTTAAGTCTCCCACTTTTGACTGAATCTGGGCATCACCTTTGATGTAGTTTTGGCAAACAACTGCCACATCTTTCAGCTTTGCTTGTTTGGCTTGATCAAGGAGCTTTGTGAATGGGGCCCCACACTGATAGTTATATATTACTAATATATTAATTAAGCGTAACCAACTTTATTATAAGGGTCCTATGAGAAGTGGTTCATATTGGGATGGGCAGAAACACAGTTTAATAACAATTGGGATAGGCAGAAACAGTTTAGTAACAATTAGTTAAATACTAATATGTCATTAACTTCTATATTAACATATAGTTTGTAAATAAGCATTTAACATTCTAATTATGTAATAAATAACTGTTAATTAGTGCCAAGAATACATTTAGTTAACTATTAAAACACTATTAATACAGTATTTGTTAATAGATTGTTTTTTGTTTGTTAAAACATTAACAAACAGATTATACACAAATAACTAATACTTAATTAATGATTAAAAAACCATTAACTTGTGGCAAATAGATATTTTAGTAACAATTAACAAAGGGTTAGTTAATGACTAGTTTGCTATTTATTAAGGACCCTTATTATGGAGTGTTACCGTTTATTGGGCGCTACAAATGTCTATCATAAGCCTCTGTTCATAGCTCTTAGCCAATTGTATCAATTATAACAGCGGTTAAAGCTAGCGAGTGAATCCGGGAGAGGGCTACTCTCCTCGGACATGTTACTCTGAAGCCCCGGTGACGGTCTGGAAGTGCGGATTAATAAATAAAATTAAAAACAGCGGTAAAAGCTAGCGTGTGTGTCCGGGAGAGGGCTACTCTCCGCGGACACATTACTCTGAAGCGCCTTTCAGGTCACTCAAGGACACTGTACAAACAGAATACATTAAAATCACACAGTTAAAATATACAAACACAGGATAAAATAGACATAATAAAGAAGGATCAACATAATAAGATACAATAAATAGGGCAAGTAAGGCAGTATGACAGTATGGATTATTTTGACAGAATCAGAGTGAGTATGCAGTCCGGAACAGGTGGGTTTTGAGTCTTGATTTGAAAAGGGGGAGAGAGTCACAGTTCCGGAGGTCGGGAGGTAAGGAGTTCCAGAGCTGGGGAGCAGAGCGACTGAAGGCTCTGCCCCCCATAGTGCTGAGGCGGGCAGGGGGCACAGAGAGGTGGATGGAGGAGGAGGATCGAAGGGAACGGGTGGGGATGTTGATGTGCAGGAGGGCAGACAGGTAGGGAGGGGCGAGGTTGTGGATGGCCATGTATGTAAACAGGAGGAGTTTGTAGTTAATGCGGTGGGTTACAGGGAGCCAGTGGAGCTGCTGGAGGACAGGGGTGATGTGGTGGAATGAAGGGGTCTTAGTGATGATGCGGGCGGCAGAGTTTTGGACCAGTTGTAGTTTATGGAGGGACTTGTGGGGGAGGCCAAAGAGGAGAGAATTGCAGTAGTCCAGACGGGAGGTGACGAGGCTGTGGACAAGGATGGCGGTGGTGTGGGGGGTGAGGGAGGGGTGGAGTCTGTTGATGTTGCGGAGATGGAAGTATGCAGTGCGGGTAATGGTGTTGATGTGAGAGTGGAAGGAAAGTGTGCTATCGAGGATGACACCCAAGCTCTTAACTTGGGGGAGGGGGAAACTGAGGAGCTGTCGATGGTGAGAGAGAAGGTATTGACTTTAGCTAGTGAGGATTTAGTGCCGAGGAGGAGGATTTCAGTTTTATTGCAGTTTAATTGAAGGAAGTTTGAGGTGAACCAGGTTTTTAATTCGGAGAGACAATCGGTGAAGGAGGGGGGTGGGAGTGAGGAATTGGGTTTGCAGGAAAGGTAGAGCTGGGTGTCATCCGCGAAGCAGTGAAACTGGATATTGAATTTGCGGAGGATGTGGCCGAGGGGTAGGAGATAGATGATGAATAGAAGAGGCCCCAGGACAGATCCCTGGGGCACACCGGTAGTGACTAGGGAGGGATTTGAAGTGAAAGATTTGAGCTGTACGAACTGGGTGCGGCCTGTGAGGTAGGAGTGGAACCAACTGAGGGGAGTGTGGGAGAGGCCAATGGAGGAGAGTCTGCTGAGAAGGATGGGGTGTGAGATGGTGTCAAAGGCCGCACTCAGATCGAGGAGGATGAGGATAGAAGCCAGCACCATGGCTACCTGCCTTGCACTGCTGGTTTCTTTGGAAGCTAAGCAGGGGCTGGTCTGGTCCATCTCTGGATGGGAGACCAGTTGGTGCTGGTAGAGGTGTTGGAGGGCCAGTAGGGGGTGCTCATCCCTCTGGCCTCTGTAAGATCCCCAATGCCCCGGGATGGAGCCGTGGACTCTGTCCCGTCTAGAGCACCGTCTTTCGGATGAGACGTTAAACCGAGGTCCTGACTCCCTGTGGTCACTAAAGATCCCGTGGCACTCATCGCAAGAGTAGGGGTGCTAACCCCGGTGTCCCGGCCAAAATTCCCAACCCGGCTCTTGTACCAACATGGCCACCTAATCATCCCCTGGTCTCAAATTGGTTAGTTTCATTCCTCACCTCTCCGCTGTGCCAGTGTGTGGTGAGCGTTCTGGCGCATACTGGCTGCCGTGCATCACCCAAGTGGGTGCTACACTCTGGTAGCGGATGAGGTGTCATATCTCCCCCACACACACACACACACACACACTATGTAAGCGCTTTGAGTGACCTCCAATAAAGCGCTATATAAATCCAATCAATTATTATTATTATTATTAGAACCAGAGTCAGTTGCAATGAGGAGATCGTTGGTGATTTTGATGAGGGCGGTCTCTGTGCTGTGACGGGGGCGGAAACCAGACTGGAAAGGCTCGTAGAGTGAGTGGAGGGATAAATGGGAGTGAAGTTGGGAGGCGACTGTCTTTTCTAGGATTTTGGAAATGAAAGGTAGGTTAGAGATGGGGCGGAGGTTACTGTAGTTGTTGGGGTCTGAACCGGGTTTCTTTAATATGGGGGTGACAGCGGCAGTTTTGAAAAGTGAAGGGACTATTCCAGATGAAAGTGAGGAGTGAATGATGGTGGTAATGAGGGGGAGGAGGGAGGAGAGGCAGGATTTGACTAGGGTTGTGGGGAGGGGATCAAGCTGACAAGTGGTGGGCTTAGATTTGTGGATGAGAACGGAGAGTTCGGAGGCAGTGGGGAGGAGAAAACTGGAGAAGAGATGACAAGTAGGGGGAAGTGCAGGTGGGGAGAGAGGGGGGGGGGCGTTAGGATGTAGGTGCTGATGAATGGAATGGATTTTCAGATTGAAATAGTCCAAAATGGAATTGCAGGATTCAGTGGAGTACAAGTGGGGGGGCAGAGAATTGGGTGGGTGGAGGATTTTTTTGAGGACAGAGAAAAGGGTTTTTGAGTTTCCTTCATTAGAAAGGATGAGGCCGGAGTAGTAAGTGGATTTAGTCTGGGAGATTAGGTCCTTATATTGTGTAATGTGGGAGGTGTACACGTCGTTGTGGATGGTGAGACCGGTTCGCTTATATAGTCGCTCAAGTTGACGGTTTTTGGCTTTCATGGACCTGAGCTCGGGGGTAAACCAGGGGGCAGATGTAGAAAAGGAAACAGACCGGGTTTTTAGGGGGGCGATAGAGGTGAGAGTGTTGGTGAGGCGGGTGTTGTAGAGAGTGACAAGTTCATCAGGGTTTGAGGTAGAGTCGGTGGTCGGAAAACTATCAATGAGGGAGCAGAGGGTGGCAATGTTTATGTCCTTGATGTCACAAAGTGAAATGAGACGGGTAGACTTGATTGTGGAGAGGCGGAGTACAGCGTTGAAAGTGAGGAGGGAGTGATCTGTGGCAGGGAGAACATCAGCAGTGGGCTTGGAGGGGGTGAGACCGGAGCAGCAGACTAGGTCTAGAGAATGGCCTTTGATATGGGTGGGGAAATCTATCATATTGTGTAGTCCAAAGCTGTCAAGACAGGATGCAAATTCTCTGGTGAGAGGCAGGTTGATATTGTCCATATGGATATTGAAGTCCCCCAGCAGAATAACGTTAGGTGAGAGAGTGGATATAAGGGTGAGGAGGGTAGAAAATTCACTGATAAAATCACTGTGTGGCTTAGGGGGGTAAATTGTAGCGATGATGGTTGGTGAGGGGCCAGGAAGCTTAGAAACAAGGCATTCAAATGAGCTGAATGCAGGGACAGAGACGGGCAGGACTTTCCACTTCTCGCGGTGAATTACCGCGAGACCTCCTCCGCGGCCGTTGCCACGCAGACGGCAGATGTAAACAAAACCGGGAGGAGTGGAGTCGTTGAGTGTAGAGAAGTCATTGGGCTGTTGCCAGGTTTCAGTTAAAAAGATAAAGTCAAGCTTACGGTCAGTGAGGACGTCTTGGATGAGATGACCTTTGCTAGTGAGTGAGCGGATGTTGAGGAGACCGAAGTTGACAGCGGAGGAGTCGAGTTTGATGGTAGCATTAGCCGACCTAGCTAGGCTGGCTAATGCATGGTGGTTGACGGTGCGGCCGGAGTTGATGGAGGAGCGATGAGAAGTGGACCAGGTGGAGTTGATTGTAGTGGAGTTGTTGCTGTGCTGGACATGTCTGCGGGACCCACGGTGGATGTAGCGCCGACGAGGGGGGCGAGCGATGTCCGGGTGATGTTGCAGCACCGGTGGTGGGGGCTCATTCAAGCGGGTCGCGAGAGGGTCTGTGACGGAGTGGTGGAGTAGTCCTGCCACAGGATGATGGCAGAACGACAGGAATATCCAGACGAGTCCAAAGTAGATGAGAGAGTTGTTGGGCCACATGATGAGGCAGGAACCAGGTAAGCTTAGGAAGCCGGTGTCGCGACAGCCGGTTAGCAACTAGCTACCGGCGTTAGCCCGTGCACTGGTGGATAGGGGTGCCGGAGCTAGCTGTGCGAGAGGAGCTGTTATGGCTCACGCGACACTACTACTACTACTACTACTACTACTACTACTACTACTACTACTACTACTACTACTACTAAATCTACTACTAAAATAAAAAACAGCGGTAAAAGCTAGCGTGTGTGTCCGGGAGAGGGCTACTCTCCCCGGACACATTACTCTGAAGCCCCGTATCAATCCGTATGAACGAACTACAAGCTTCCGTCTGTCGAATAGTACGCGTCATCGTCTTTCCGTCCCTCCTCGTTCTGTGATTGGATATCCACATTTCGCAAATTCTTGTGAGAGGAACCGATCATAGCCACCAGGCTGTCTGGCAGTTCGAAATTTCAAGCGCGCAAGGCAGCATGGGTATACCCAGGCTAGCATACAAATGCATTTCTTCATCTCTACTGCTAAAGACAAAGAGCTAGCTCAGAAGCAAGAATGGGCAGAAGAGAGACGCAAAAAGAAGGAAGAACGAAAACGCAAAGCCTTTGCAACTTTTACATCACCAGCTGAAAACTACCAGTCAGAAGATATGTCCACAAATGAAGATAGTTCTGAAACTTCAGATGATGAATACAAACCTGTTACCAATAAAGTAAAGGTAAGAAACTCAGATGTACCAAGATGACAACACACCAATTGCTCAATGTTGATGTGATAAGTGCACTGGATCGTAATAAAACCTCTGATCGTGAAGCAGTACAGCTGATAGTTCCAATTGCTGCAGCTCTTGGTCATGATCCAGGTGCACTTGCTCTTTCACGAAACACTATCGAGAGGGCAAGGAAACGAACTAGGAGTGAACTTGCTCGATCTATCAGAGATTAATTTGTCCCAAGTTATCCTTTAGTAGTTCATTGGGATGGCAAAATACTTCCAGAGATATTTGGTGGAGGAAATGTTGAAAGGCTGCCTGTACTCGTGTCAGGAGATGGTAATGAGAAGCTGCTAGGGGTTCCTAAGATGAGTTGTGGACCTTCGAGTTCTCCAGACATTCCAGTGTTCAAAAGGTTCAAGGCTGTTTGGGATGATGTTGTGAAAGAGAACTTCTCAAGTCTTAAATTGAAGGCTGAGTTTGGAGACATTTTAGACTCAACACTTGCACATCTGAGAACAGATACTTTCTAGGAATTGATTGAATTGACATTGGTTGTTCTTGGCAGTCCACCAAGCAGAATTCACTGGTGAGCTCCTGGAGCTGTTCACCGTGCAAGGTGGATGCCAAAGCTCCTTTATGCTATGAAGATATACACTCACCGGCCACTTTATTAGGTACACCTGTCCAACTGCTCGTTAACGCAAATTTCTAATCAGCCAATCACATGGCAGCAACTCAATGCATTTAGGCATGTAGACATGGTCAGGACGATCTGCTGCAGTTCAAACCGAGCATCAGAATGGGGAAGAAAGGTGATTTAAGTGACTTTGAACGTGGCATGGTTGTTGGTGCCAGACGGGCTGGTCTGAGTATTTCAGAGACTGCTGATCTACTGGGATTTTCACGCACAACCATCTCTAGGGTTTACAGAGAATGGTCCGAAAAAGAGAAAATATCCAGTGAGCGGCAGTTCTGTGGGTGCAAATGCCTTGTTGATGCTAGAGGTCAGAGGAGAATGGCCAGACTGGTTCGAGCTGATAGAAAGGCAACTGTAACTCAAATAACCACTCGTTACAACAGAGGTATGCAGAAGAGCATCTCTGAACGCACAACACGTCGAACCTTGAGGCGGATGGGCTACAGCAGCAGAAGACCACACCGGGTGCCACTCCTGTCAGCTAAGAACAGGAAACTGAGGCTACAATTCGCACAGGCTCACCAAAATTGGACAATCGAAGATTGGAAAAACGTTGCCTGGTCTGATGAGTCTCGATTTCTGCTGCGACATTCGGATGGTAGGGTCAGAATTTGGCGTCAACAACATGAAAGCATGGATCCATCCTGCCTTGTATCAACGGTTCAGGCTGGTGGTGGTGGTGTAATGGTGTGGGGGATATTTTCCTGGCACACTTTGGGCTTATTAGTACCAATTGAGCATCGTGTCAAAGCCACAGACTACCTGAGTATTGTTGCTGACCATGTCCATCCCTTTATGACCACAGTGTACCCATCTTCTGATGGCTACTTCCAGCAGGATAACGCGCCATGTCATAAAGCGCGAATCATCTCAGACTGGTTTCTTGAACATGACAATGAGTTCACTGTACTCAAATGGCCTCCACAGTCACCAGATCTCAATCCAATAGAGCACCTTTGGGATGTGGTGGAACGGGAGATTCGCATCATGGATGTGCAGCCGACAAATCTGCAGCAACTGCGTGATGCTATCATGTCAATATGGACCAAACTCTCTGAGGAATGTTTCCAGTACCTTGTTGAATCTGTGCCACGAAGGATTAAGGCAGTTCTGAAGGCAAAAGGGGGTCCAACCCGGTACTAGCAAGGTGTACCTAATAAAGTGGCCGGTGAGTGTATCTGTTTCATGACCAGGAGATTGTCAAACTCACAAAGAAAGAGGAGGCACAGATTGAAAGGTTTGTACAGTTTGGAGCACTTATTTATATAAAGGCATGGGTATCAGCTCCACTTGCCGTCGAAGCTCCTGCCCAAGACTTGCAGCTCTGGGTAGATCTTGGAAGATACCATCTGATTGGAAACGTCCTTGAAAATTATCTCTGGTATCGCTCAGATGAACTTGTGAGCTTAGCCTTGTTTGCAGACAGTGTTCCAGCAGCAGAAAAGTTGAAAATAGTTGAAGGTATGACCCGTGAAACTGGAGAACGCAAAGTAAGGGGAACATCAGCCATCCTGAAGCAAGAGCAAGTAAGCCTGGAGGATTTTGCTACTACAAGAACACCACAGCTTCTGTCCCGCTTTGAGATTGATGACAAATTTCTCATGTCGTCACCAGAAGAATGGGCTGAGAATGAACGTTAGGTCAGGAACGACTGAAGAAGCCGCGTGTTGTGAATGACACTGCAGAACGTGGTGTGAAACTATTTCATGAATATAATACTTTGCTTACCAATGATGAAAATGAAAAGCAGCTTGTTCTTCAAGTTGTGGAATCAAACAGAAAAGCAGTTCCTACGCAGACAACAAAACAATCTGAAATTGATGCATTACAGAAGCAGTAGCTGGACTGTTTTCAGCAAATATTAACGTCTAAACAGGATGGTAAATTTCATTGGTACTTCTCTGTAAGAGAGGGAAGGGGGTGGGGGGTGGGAGTTGGGGGTAAACTGTCTCTTTGTTGTACCTTGTTTCACAGAATTAATCTGTGTATTAATTTCACTTCATGTAGGAGGTGTATTGTATATCTGGTATGCTCAAAATCTCACAAATAAATCATACAAAAAACTGAATGTGTAAAATGCGTGATATGTGTAGTATCAATGTTTGGTTATATGATTTTGAATTGCTGGATCATAGTTCAATAAGCAAGGACAGCAGCTTTTATGTGAATTTTGTTTGTATTCATCTGTTATTATGAAGTTAGTGTTTGAATGAGCACCATCTTCCCATAGGAATTTTGAGATATAATTTCTTCTGAACACTTCTGTTGATAAGTGTAACAAAATGAGAGGGTGTCTTGGTCTGTAGCTTGATTTTCATTTTTTGCCATTCACACATGGGCCACCCTACTCTACATTCTATTTAGGCCTACAACTTTATCCTTTAATTAATCAATTAGCCATCAATATTGTTAAAGGGAATTTAATCTCTCTCTCTCTCTCTCTCTAGCTTATTAATTGGGCATTTGAGAGCATGTTGTTTAGTTTAGCTTTGATTTTCCATTACACTGATAAAATCTAATTGGCAGTACAAACTGTGATAATTTTTAACCATGTATAGTTTTTTACAAGAAATGTATGTTGAGCATGTTGTTTAGTTTGTAGCGTAGGGACTAAATTAACTGCAAATAACTGCTCAGGCCACCTGCCGTTTATTCTCAGATTAGGTAAAAAGGAAAAACTAAAGTGGAACCTGAGACAGCTATAAAGTTAATAATTCAAAAAAAATCCAACTAGCTCAAAACCCTAGCTACAAAAGATAATAATTAATTTCAAATAAGTACAAAACACAGGTCAACCACATGTCTGTAAAAGAACAGTCAATTAATCAATTAGTCAACAACCATAAACCATCAAAATGCAAACAGATAAGCCACTATAAGGAAAAAAAAAGAGTTAATCGAACGATGGATTAACAATCTCAAAAACAATACTCAAGTTATGCTTCAACAAAAGTTCATAGAAATGGATAACAAAAATTGCAGTCACCACAAACAAAGACAATATGGGTGAAAGATTCGTTCAGTTCTTTTTAGTTCAGGTGTGCGTGTGTGTGGGTGTGTGGGGGGGTTAGGGTTAGGGTTAGAGGGTTAGGGTTAGGGAAAGATCTAGACAGGTGGATGGCCGAGGAAGCCTGAGGAGCTACAGGCCGAGATCACTTAGCTGTAGGTTGCTTTGGCATTTCAGGACTTAGTACAGCCTCCGAGTTTCTGGTCAAAGACAGACGAAGTCTTTCACACACTCCGGGGATGGCTGTTCCTCCTGCTTTAGTGGTTTTCCTACACAGAACACTATGCTGGATCCCCTTCTTCTTCTCCTACTTCCTCCTACCAGCCTCCATGCTGCCTTTGTTCTGACACTCGCCCTTCCCCCAACACCCAGGTGTACTTAACTCCTCCTAGTCCCTCCCCTTACCTCTGAGGAGGAAGTGCAGTGACTACTTCCTGCCACAAGTTTAGATTTGATTTTCCATTACACTGATAAAATCTAATTGGCAGTACAAACTGTGATAATATTTAACCATGTATAGCTTTTTACAAGAAATGTATGCATTTCAATGGTAGAGGAATACAGGGCAGGAACATAGACATGAAAATAGCCAGGTCACCAAATATACACGCTTACATTGACAGAGACTGACATTGAAGATTATCTGCTGTTGTGTGTGTCAGCTAGTGGCAGTTAACCTCATGCCACGGTGAATTATGCCCAGCTTTCAAGCTACTGTTTTCAAACAGCAACAAAACCACAATGACCAGTTCATAAACATTCTCCCTCCTACAGTCCACTGGTGTTTTTGAACATATGAAAAAATAGGCAATGCAGTTCCAGAGCTTTAATTCATATTTGAGCTGCTAAACCTAGTTTAATAGTATAGTTTGAGCTGTGCTGAATGCCCTCATTAGCATAACATTGAATTTAATGCTTAGATTGAATTTAATTGAATGTATGCAAATTATATTCTCGCAAACGCCAACAATTACATTTACATGACACTTGTGTCTGAAGTGAATGTAAGAATAAAGCAACATAAAACATACAGCTAGGGCTGGGTTGGGATATGAGACTAGACATTGTCTTAGATTTTGGATATCATAATATTGTGATATGGCATTAGCGTTGTCTTTTCCTGGTTTTAAAGGCTGCATTACAGTAAAGTGATGAAACAAAAGATAAAATACTAAGTACTTTTCATTTGTCAAGTATTTAAATCAGACAGGAGTATACAAAAATAGGTTTTAGCATGTGGTTATTTTATTTAGATTATTTATTTATTGAACTAATAGAATCGTTTATTGAATTATTTATTGAATTAATGGAATAGTTTTCTATTCATAGAATGAATAGAAAACATGCTCTATTGTGATATATATAGTTAGAGATATTAAATGGCCTATATCGGGATAGAAGATTTTGGCCATATCATCCAGGCCTTCATACAGCCACTTCAAAGTTAAGCATCAACAACAAATAAATAAAATACATAGTGTTATATTAAGATCAGGTGTTATGCAATATACTACCTAGTTTTACAGTTGCTTGTTAAGCTTGTTGGTTAGGGTTGTGGAGCCTGTGTAAGATTGTGGTATTGAGAACTCATCCCACAGTAACACAAGGGCTTGTTGATTTTGAACCACAGAGGATGTGTTGAGGCACAGGGCCTGATAAGGGCCATGATGTGGGAAGATCCATGAATGGCCTGCTAAACAAACATCATGGACTCCATGTCAATGTATATAGGCTGCTTAATGTAGCCAATAGACCCTTTTCAGATGTGCCAAACTACTTTTACCTACCAGGGCACGGGTATAGACTATAACTACCTACCTGTTAACTAATAACTGTTATTAATAACCATATTGTGGCTCTAATAAAACATTGTTCAAGTGGTATCTAAGTAATTCTTTATTCTTCATCAGTCATTATTCTTATTGCACTGATGTTGTAATAAGAATAATGACTGATGAAGAATAAAGAATTACTTAGATACCACTTGTATTAAATTGTATTACATTCTTATTACAACATCAATGCCCCCTCCCTGAGCTACTACCTTACCGTGGTGGAGGGGTTTGCGCGTCCCAATGACCCCCAGGAGCTCCGTTGTCGGGGGCTTTTATGCCCCTGGTAGGGTCACCCATGGCAAACAGGTCCGGCAGGAGGGGCCAGACAAAGGGTAGCTCAAAAGACCCCTTATGACGAGCGAAACAAATGGTTTTCCATGTCCCTCGCCCGGACGTGGGTCACCGGGGCCCCCCCCCTGGAGCCAGGCCTGGGGGTGGGGCTCGGTGGCGAGCACCTGGTGGCCGGGCCTGTACCCATGGGGCCCGGCCGGGCACAGCCCGAAGAGATGACATGGGATCCCCTTCCCGCAGACTCACCACCAGCAGGAGGGGACAAAGGGGTCGGGTGCAATGTGAGCTGGGCAGCGGCCGAAGGCGGGGACCTTGGCGGTCCGATCCTCGGCTGCAGAAGCTAGCTCTAGGGATGTGGAACGTCACCTCTCTGGTGGGGAAGGAGCCTGAGCTGGTGCGCGAGGTTGAGAAGTTCCAGCTAGAAATAGTCGGCCTCACCTCGACGCATAGCAAGGGCTCTGGAAACAGTCTTCTCGAGAGGGGTTGGACTCTCTTCCACTCTGGAGTTGCCACTGATGAGAGGCGCGGGGCAGAGGTGGCAATACTTATTGCCCCCCGGCTTGGTGCCTGTATGTTGGAGTTCACCCCGGTAGACGAGAGGGTAGCCTCCCTCCGCCTTCGGGTGGGGGGACGGATCCTGACTGTTGTTTGTGCCTATGGTCCAAACAGCAGCTCAGAGTATCCACCCTTTTTGGACTCCTTGGAGGTGGTGCTGGAAAGTGCTCCCTCTGGGGATTCCCTCGTTCTGCCGACAGTGAGACCTGGAGGTGTGTGATTGGGAGGAACGGCCCCCCCGATCTGAACCCGAGTGGTGTTTTGTTATAACAAACACCATGTTCAAGCATAAGGGTGTCCATATGTGCACTTGGCACCAGGACACCCTAGGCCGCAGTTCGATGATTGACTTTGTAGTCGTGTCGTCGGACTTGCGGCCGCATGTCTTGGACACTCGGGCGAAGAGAGGGGTGGAGCTGTCAACTGATCACCACCTGGTGGTGAGTTGGCTACGATGGTGGGGGAGGATGCTGGTCAGACCTGGCAGACCCAAACGCATTGTGAGGGTCTGCTGGGAATGTCTAGCAGAGTCTCGTGTCAGAGAGAGCTTCTACTCCCACCTCTGGGAGAGCTTTGAACATGTACCTGGGGAGGCAGGGGACATTGAGTCCAAGTGGGCCATGTTCCGCGCCTCCATTGTTAAGGCGGCCGACTGGAGCTGTGGCCGCAAGGTGGTTGGTGCCTGCCGTGGCGGCAATTCCCGAACCCGCTGGTGGACACTGGCGGTGAGGGATGGCGTCAAACTGAAGGAGTCCTATAGGACCTTTTTGACTTGTGGGACTCCGGAGGCAACAGGCAGGTACCGGCAGGCCAAGCGGAGCGCAGCTGCGGCAGTCACTGAGGCAAAAACCCGGACATGGGAGGAGTTCGGTGAGGCCATGAGAACGACTTCTGGACGGCTTCGAAGAGTTTCTGGACCACCATCTGGCGTCTCAGGAGGGGGAAGCAGTGCATCGTCAACACTGTGTATGGTGGAGACGGTGCGCTGCTGACCTCGACTCGGGACGTTGTGGATCGGTGGAAGGAATACTTCGAACACCTCCTCAATCCCACCGACTCACCTTCCGGTAAGGAAACAGGGCCTGGGGACTCGGGTGTGGGCTCTCCTATCTCTGGGGCTGAGGTTGCTGAGGTGGTCAAAAAGCTTCTCTGTGGCAGGGCCCCAGGGGTGGATGAGGTCCACCCGGAGTTCCTTAAGGCCCTGGATGTTGTGGGGCTGTCATGGTTGACACGACTCTGCAGCATCGCGTGGACATCGGGGGCAGTTCCTCTGGATTGGCAGACTGGGGTGGTGGTCCCTCTTTTTAAGAAGGGGGACCGGAGGGTGTGTTCCAACTATAGGGGGATCACACTCCTCAGCCTTCCTGGTAAGGCCTATTCGGGGGTGCTGGAAAGGAGGGTCCGTCGGATAGTCGAACCTCGGATTCAGGAGGAGCAATGTGGTTTTCGTCCAGGTCTTGCAACAGTGGACCAGCTCTATACCCTCTGCAGGATCCTTGAGGGTGCATGGGAGTTTGCCCAACCAGTCCACATGTGGTTTGTGGACTTGGAGAACAGTGATGGGCAGTAACGCGTTAGAAGTAACGCGTTACTGTAATCCGATTACTTTTTTCAAATAACGAGTAAAGTAAGGGATTACAATTGCAAAAACAGTAATTAGATTACTGTTACTTTCCCCCAAACAGACTGCGTTACTGCGTTACTAAACCGTGATTTTGTTTGTTAGAGTGTCTCATGACAATCACGTATGAGCGGTGCGACGTCAGTGTGTGTGTCAACAAGAGATAACATGGAGTGCGGGAGAGAGCAGGACCATGCAGCGTTTAATGCTTGGAAGTAGGGATGGGCATAATTAATCGATGATCGATCATTGAAGCGGTGCCCGGTGATCGCGGCTTTAGTTCCCCGTGTCTGATCGCTGTAATTCGGAGCGTGAATATCGGTTGAATATCTAATATCTTTCTAACTTTAAAAAACACTTTAGTATTGTTTAAGCCGATAGTCGCACATCCCTCGTAACTACGCCGTGAAGGTGAACCCTCCCGGACTCCGCTATTAAGATGAACCGCTCCGCCGGAGGAGCCGCACACCCACACGCACCGAACACCAAAATACAAACACACATGTTTTACATTTGATTGCTTTTAAATAAAGTTGTGTGCAGTTATACGGTAAATACGATTATTGATTAATGACCGATCGCGTACTGCGGTCAAGACAGCCGTCTCTCGGTTCGCGTGGTCAAGCCAGCCGCTCCAACATTTTCAATATTTCTATAACTGTGACATTTTAGCAAAACGTTCAGCCTCATATCTGTTTTCTGACTAAGGTATTGCTTTTAGATAGTTCATGCAATTGTTTCTAAACGTGTGGCTCATCTTTTTGTTGCGAGCCTTTTCCGAGCGCCGGCTGCATATTGTATGCATATGTCGGCCTTTTTTACCCTTTTTTTCAAAACAGTTATACAGTGGAAGTACCGACATTACTTTGAGTTTGACTCGGTAAAAAGTGACAAAAACATAAGTGTCCGCTGTACACTCTGCGTGGGAAGAAAACTTATATCTACAGCGAAAAATTCAGAAAAGAATAGAATTGGGCTGGAAGGTCTATTTAGGCTGTATAGCCTATTCAGGTTGTGCATCATGTTTTTGAAAAGTAACTAAATAAAGTAATTAAGTAACTAATTACTTTTGAAAATAAGTAATCAGTAAAGTAACTGGATTACTTTCTTGGAGAAGTAATCAGTAATCAGTAACTAATTACTATTTCCAAGTAACTTGACCAACACTGTTGGAGAAGGCATTTGACCGTGTCCCTCAGGGAGTCCTGTGGGGGGTTCTCCCGGAGTACGGGGTATCGGACCCCCTGATATGGGCTGTCCATTCCCTGTATGACCGGTGTCAGAGCTTGGTCCGCATTGCCGGTAATAAGTCGGACTTGTTTCCAGTGAGGGTTGGACTCCGCCAGGGCTGCCCTTTATCACCGATCCTGTTCCTAATTTTTATGGACAGGATTTCTAGGCGCAGCCAGGGCGTTGAGGGGGTCCGGTTTGGTGACCTCAGGATTGGGTCACTGCTTTTTCCGGATGATATGGTCCTATTGGCTTCATCAGACCGTGACCTCCAACTCTCGCTGGACCGGTCGCATCCCGTCCGCTTTACACTCAGCTGAGACTGAGTGTAAAGCGGCCGGGATGAGAATCAGCACCTCCAAATCCGAGTCCATGGTCCTCAACCGGAAAAGGGTGGAGTGCACTCTGCGGATCAGGGATGAGATCCTGCCCTCACAAGAGTGAGGGGAGGCTGGAGCGGGAGATCAACAGGGGGATCAGTGCGGCGTCTGCAGTAATGCGGACTCTGCACGGATCCGTCATGGTGAAGAGGGAGCTGAGCCGAAAGGCAAAGCTCTCGATTTACCAGTCGATCTTCGTTCCTGCCCTCACCTATGGTCATGAGCTTTGGGTAGTGACCCGAAAGAACAAGATCGCGGGTGCAAGCGGCCTCCGCAGGGTGGCTGGGCTCTCCCTTAGAGATAGGGTGAGAAGCTCGGTCATCCAGGAGGAGCTCGGAGTAGACCCGCTACTCGTCCGCGTTGAGAGAAGCCAGATGAGGTGGCTCGGGCATCTAGTTAGGATGCCTCCCGGACGCCTCCCTGGTGAGGTGTTCAGGGCACTTCCCACTGGTAGGAGACCACAGGGAAGACCCAGGACACACTGGAGAGACTGTCTCTCGGCTGGCCTGGGAACGCCTCAGGATCCCCCGGGAAGAGCTGGACGAAGTGGCTGGGGAGAGGGAAGTCTGGGCTTCCCTGCTTAGGCTGCTGCCCCCGCGACCCGACCCCGGATAAGCGGAAGAGTACGGACGGACGGACAACATCAATGCCTGTATGTCATATGATTAACCATGCTCATCTTTTAATTTTTTGGATTGTATCTGAATGTATTTATTCTGTGTCGTCTTAATGTGATCTCAATTTAATTGAACGTTATTGTACTCGTTGATTTAGTTTTTACAAAACTGTTGTTGATTAGCTAATGGGATAATGGTTTTTACCCCCTTGGGGTTCCATTTTTTCCTATTTTGGTCTGCCTGGTCTCCTTGTGTAATAATGCTTGTATAACAATATCAAGTTAAATACTTTTTTTTCAGGAAACCTGGGCTATCAGAATATGTATGCTTGTGAGAAAGTGAAACCCTTCTCACTTGCAGCCAGAGGACCGGTGTATTGGGTTATGTGTACTTCCGTGGCAGTAGGGGGCGGTAGAGGTTCCGCATGCAGCCTTGGCCATTGAATGTCCCCCCTTGGTAAATGGTATGGCCTAACTGGCCTTGATTGGTCCACCTGAGACCAATTAGGGAGCTTACTTAAGGGGAGTCTCAATTTGTGTTGAGAGAGAGGAAGGTAAGAGGTGGTTTGATGTGAGGCCACCACTTAGATCTCTGTTAGAATTATCTAAGTTTTTCTTTTTGAAACATTCATTTGTATTTTTGGAACCAGTTGATTTGTTTTGTTTGTTTCTTTTTGGACCCTGGGTTTGAAGTAAATAAAACTTCATTATTTTTGGCCAAACGGAATTGCCTCGTTTTTCTTTGCACATCCCAAATACGTGAGGTGACCACAAGAGTCTTTCACAATGCTACAGTGATGTCACATGAATTTATAAATAGTTATATGGCCATAAACACAAAAGCAAAACAGAAATGTAATCTTTAAAATCTATTCAAATGACACAGAGAATATAATAACAATAACAATAATAACAATAATAACAATAATAATAACAATAATTTCCTGCAGAAAATGCAGTGAGTGCTGTATTGTAAATTAGGTTAAAAATATGTTTAATAAAGCAAAATAGTTTAAGACGTATAGAAGTGTTAGCTAAATGTAGCTGAATGTTGAACAGCTGAAATGTTGACTAGCTGAACTCTGAATGGAGTAAGCGTAACAGTATTGAACACACCATTTTAATAATGTCAAGCAATTTAAACAGAAAAGAAGATGTATTAGTATGATAAGTAAGATGTATTGGTATAAGTAGTAGAAGATATGTATGATAAGTAGTAGAAGATGTATGAGTATGATAAGTAGTAGAAGTAATATTAGTATAAGTATAGTATTAGTATGATAAATAGTAGAAGTGGTTGTAACTTCAACATTGAGCAAGGATGAACCTAGGATGAAATGCTAAAATGTAGACAAACCATTTTGCACTTTGACATAATAGTAGGTACCGGGGATCAAAGAGCCGACCCTGAGGTCAGTAACCGAACACACAGCCACTGGTAAAGCCTCAAGTGATTTTTAACTGCATATCGAAACAAAGCATATCTCATTGTGTGCGTCTCCCGGAAGCGGGAATCTTGCCTCGAACTACAAGCGCTTTCTCAGTGCCCTGAGCCCTCCCCTTCCATCCCGGCAAAATCACCATGGCCAATCAGCTTGGAGTTTGGCTCCATGAGATTCAGTGGTCTTGTTAGTCTGAAGAGCATCACTTGATTTTAAAATGGCTGCTAGCAATGAATACTAATCTACGGATCAAATGAGGACTAACTAGGATATATTATTATAACACAGACAGGATATATTACAATGACATGGACAGGATTGAAGAAGTTACAGACCATGGATATATTATAATAACTTGGACAGGATATATTATAATACACGGACAGGATACATTATTATAACACGGACAGGATTGAAGAACTTAAAGACCATGGATTGCCCTGCCCAGCAGCACTCATCTAATACAATTTTTGGGTTTTAGAAATTGTTTTCCCCAAGTCTTGGTAATTAGGGAAAAAAGAAAAACATTCTAACACCCATCAAAAACTATTTACATTGTTTACATAGAAGTCGTTTTTCAATTAGTTTTTCTTCTTCTTCAGAAAAATAACTTCTCAAAATGTCCTGTGTGAAAAAAATAACTTCTCATAAAAGCTACTGTGCATCTCTGTTCGTTTCATCTATTCTATTTATCTATCTGTGTGCATTGATCCATCAGCTGAGCAAGGCTGCCTTTCTTCTAACATCACTTCTGTTCTATTTCCATGGCAACAGAAGAATAACTATATCCATGCTCAATGCGCCCTGCGCATGCACCTTACAATTACACCTACCAACCTGGCTCTTGTACCAACGTGGCCACCTAATCATCCCCCAGTCACTAATTGGATTGTATCATTCCTTACCTCTCCACTGTGAGAGCCAGTGTGTGGTGAGCATTCTGGCGCATATTGGCTGCCGTGCTACACACTGGTAGTGGATGAGGTGTCATACCCCCCCACACACACACACACACTATGCAAAGCACTTTGGGTATCTTGAAAAGTGCTATATAAATGCAATTAATTATAATTTTATTATTATAATACTATCCAAATGCGCAAAGGAGAATCTACACATTATTTATGACATTACGATGTTCTACTCATTACTTTCAGGTGCTGTCCTAATATTAACAATTTGTTGATAGGAGGACAGGGTTTATCTCATGTTATTCTAAGCTCTTTGTCAACGAAGGCATTTTGGCTGCCAGTGCATGGCTAACAATAACAATAACCATTTTCAACACGAAAAAGTGGATAAATAATCATTGAAGACTTATACTGTTGGATTTATCATTATGGATGTATTGTACAAAGTCTCCAAAAAGACCCTTCAATTCTAGGCTGGATTACAAAGCTTCTGAAAGGGTTACGATGGCACCAGAGTCCTCGTTGGAATGGCGCAAAGCTTTCCAGGAATATTTAGTATTTTGTATAAGACATAATTTGACATAGTCAAACCCAGTTGATAAACAAATAACAGTCACGTGGGTTGCGTGCGTGGGTTGTGGGTGCATGGGTTGTGGGTGCGTGGGTTGTGGGTGCGCTGTCTGAGGCATTGTTGCGTCTGAGGAATGTTGTAGCGTTTTTTCAAAAGAAAAGTCCTCTGCTTGCCACCAGTGGCTTTGCTGGGCTCCTCCAACACACAGGTAGACGTTGTACAAACTAGTTTATTGGAGAGTTGGCAAAATGAGACGGCCAGAGCAGGTGTTAAATGCTGACATGTCTCTCCCCTGAGTGATAGCCGGTTTATCCTGCGTGCATTGATTACTCATGCACCACAGGTGTGCAGTCTCACCCAGCCTCAGAGTCTTATCAGTCTGACTTGAGCCAGGTGAGGCTGCTTAAACCAGCTATATACCACACACACGCCACACATGTTTTTATTGAGGACAAATGCACATGTTCTGAATATTGAGGGAGACATTACAATTTAAATAAAATGGCAATATTTATAAATAAAGAGAAAAACAATGGTAACACCACACTGATCTGTATTCCTGAAATGTTGCTGATCGAATAAAAGTAGCTTTTTATCTGAAACACATCCGTGTATACAGTATGTGCGAATGATGTAGATTATCTAAATCGAAATGGCCCCTTAAAGGTACACTGTGTAGTGTTTTAAGTAATTTATTACTTAAAATCAACGTCTTCATTCATAAATAAGTCCCCATTGGTGTAAAATGATCTGTCAACAATCTCACTTATCCTCCTGAGCGAAGAATCACTTATCAGAATTTACATTAGGACGGGCAAGCTCTATGGAGGCTTCCATGTCCTTCCGGTCTATAAAAAACGAACTGCCGAGAGGGACAAAAAGCACTATGTGGTACAGGTAAGGCTAAACGCGTTATCACTCAGAGCCAGCGTGACTGTGGAACAGAGAAGGAGCTTGGCGAGACGTGCTTGTCACTTCCCCGGCAAATTTGAAAACCTGCACTGCACTTTTGTTCATAATGCAAGATCATACTTATGCCACGCCACAGGAGAAGGAATCCTCACCGGCAAAAAAGCGAAAAAGAGAATTACTATGAATGACACCAATGATTCAATGCAGTTTGAAGTTTGTTTGAAATAACGTACCTCATCATCCGAAACAAAACTTGATGAAGTGGTGTTTGAAGACATGTTGGCATAGCTTCTTGAATCTTGACTAATACCGCTTACAGTAGTTCCAACAGGTTGCAACGAACATTTGAAAACGCGAGGCGCTAGAGAGCATAAATTTGTTTGAATGCAAAATACAATTTAACCACTAGATGGGAGTAAAAATGACACAGTGCGTCTTTAAGGGTCATAAAGAGGTAGCATTGCAATTCATTTTTTACTTTTTACTTTACGCTACTATTTAGTAATATGTTTTAATTCACATCCAGCCAGTAAACTATCCTGCCCCTTTTTATCACAAAATGCTACACTGACCGATGAATGTGAGAATCAATGTTTCCTTCCCACTCTCTTACAGCCTCTGTTGGTAAGTAACAGCAAAGTGTGTGTGTGTGTGTGTGTGTGTGTGTGGAGGGGAGTGTTTTCTATCCATTATAACAAAGCTATGCAAGTCCAAGACCAGAAAGAAGAAAGCTTCTTATTACACCTGTGTACATTCAGGAGCATGGTAGCCAGGATGGGGGGACGCCCTCCATATCAACATGATGGGTGACCTCCAGTGGTGGATTGTACATGGGACCTGTGGTCCACCCTAATAATAGCACTGTGATAACCTGTGATTGACATTGATTCAATATTTTACATTCCAGACTATTGCTTCCCTAAACATAGTTATAATTCGTTCATAGTTATATTCGTTTTGTTTGTTACAGATAATGTGCAAGACAAAAACGCATAAGACAAAAACGCAGCCCATGACAGTAAAAGTATTTACATTAGATATATTAGATACATTTGTTTGTTTTTTGAATCATGGCCATGCATCATGATATATAATTTTGTTATGTATCGCTTTCTCTGTGAATGGGAACACCTCTGAATAAATAAACATACACATATACATATACATTGGCTTTCACACACCTAATAGCTTCTAAGTGCACTTAAAAATGAAATAATAGGATCCTTTGTAATGGGATCGATGTAGCTTATCTTGTATACATCCTATCTCTTATCTGTGCCATGCAGTGAATCCCCAAGCAACCCTTGGCCCAACACTTTTTGCAGTTTCCAAAATGACTGCAGTTTCCTCATGGCTGCAGCGCAATAAACTATGCACTGCTTCCACCTATTGGCCAGTTGTTTTTACTGCAGTGTATTCTCCATAAGGAGAGGGGGAGAGAGAGAGAGAGAGAGAGAGAGAGAGAGAGAGAGAGAGAGAGAGAGAGAGAGAGAGAGAAATAACCAAGGAATATACAAACTACTCAATGGAGGACATGTGTATATGAAAATGAATGGATGTTGGTGTGTAAAGTGCGCTCTACAGCTTGTTGTTGGACTGATCAAGTGTTGAGTGGGATTGAGCCATCTAGAGAGGGTAGCAAGCCAAACGTTTTAATTGGAATTAGTTTGGCAACCATTTCTCCATTTATTTGTGCTCAGGTCTTTGAATGGAAAAACAGGAAGTCTCACACTTGAAAAATCCACTAACAAAGATTGTAGCACTAAATGACATGATTGCTTTGAATTGTCATTTATAGCCTCTAGTGGTCAGAAATAAATTAATGCTTCTCTGAAGTTAAGACAAAATTTCAGTTAGACATTTCAAAGAGTTTTTAACTATTTAATTTTAAATTCACAGTACCATAGCCATATTTTACTTTGACAGTAACTAAATGTTACTGTAAATGTATATTACAGTAACATCACTAAAAACCTAGGTTAACTGTACAGTACTGTAATCCTATTAATTTATTATTTATTGAATGATTATTATTTAATTTCAGGTTTTGTAAATTATAGTTGTTTCACTTATATCCTTCATAAGTATTGCTATTCAATCCATACAGACCCAATTATTGCAAAATATCAAATTATTTATTTAAAGGTCCTGTAGACAACTTGTTTGCTTTAAAGGTCTCATTGCATCGTTTTTTCGTTAATTTTGCAGTGGTCTCTAGTATTAATGAATGCCCTGTGAGCCGGTTTTGGTGAAAAAAATGCTCTGGGGTGCCTGTTTCAGGCTGTTCTAGTTTGGAGGAGGTGGTGGGGGGGAAGAACGAGAGGTTTTCGGCTCTTACTCATGAATATTCATGACATTTAAATTACTTGCCTCTGATTGGCTAACAGCACTGTCTGTCACAGTGAGGTTAGCCAATCAGAGGTGAGTGATCCCTCTAGTGCGTTATCAACACTTTACCTGGCTCAGTTCTGTCAACTTTACCGTGCTACGAACTGATGCACAAAATGTCTTTGGAGATACAACCTTATGTGTTTGAATGTGGAGAATATGAACATGCTATTTTGTAACAGAAACCTTAGGTGGAAAAGTGTATTGTTTTACTTACAGACAGTGAGGTGGTGGTCGATCGTCACGACGGTACAGAATCAGGTTTTAGGGACTTCCCATACCCATATGAATTAATGAGACGTCACGTAGCGCCCCGCAAGAAGAAAATCATTCATTCAAGCCATGTACTGTTTTCTCGATCGCTCTGCCCTGTCAAATGATATGGAGGGGTTTGTTTACTAGTTCTGCCATCGGAGAACGCTTCGTCTTTTGCCACCCGGAAGAACGTATATTGTTGTTGTGACGTCATGGTGATTTGTCGTATACTGTTTTCCTGAGGGCGGTCTCAAGCCAAGGTAGGCGAGGTCATGAATATTCATAAACGATCACACGTCAGAGTGTTACCCCGGATTTCCACTAGCCTAGTCCTAACTAGACCTTGGTACTCATTTCATTCATACTAAAGGTCTAGCAATGCTGTAGAGACAAACGATGTCTCACTTGAAGGCGGGTGCTGTTGAAGTTTAAAACCTATTGGCTCTGCCCAGTGCCACTCTGGATCTGCCTTAACCAATCGCTAACGTTTGGTCGTGACGTATTTCATGCGCCAGAAACCACGTTGCGCGCAGTATACAAACGGCAGATGCAGTGAGCATTAGCATTAGCCTGGTTCCGCCCGCCTCCGTACTTACGCTCAATAACTGAAATTCGCGCACGACCTCTACGTCACTGTTCTCAGGCGCCTCCTGTTCGCTGATTGGACCGCAGATTTTGGGGAAAAGAAATCGTTCTAACATAGTAGCATCGCCAGACCTAGTACTGAAGTGAAATGAAATTTGAGCGGAAGTACGTAGGTGGGCGGAGCCAGGCTAGATTTCCACCGGGGACGTGAGCGTCGCGTTACGACTGCGTTGCGTTACGGCTGCGTCCTCTGCCCTGCGTCAATTTCCACCGGACGCGTTACGGCAGCATATCGCTGCGAGGCGGCTGGATTCGCGGGATCACACGAGAACTACAAGATCACGCGAGAATCAGGAGACCACGCGATAATTTGTGGATGTCAAAATAGAACAAACAAATAAAAGGTTACTTTGACTTTCCGAAGTTGACTTGCAGTTGCTTTGTCTGTCAGAAGTTGATTTGCTGTTGATTTGGTCGTTTTTCCTAGATTTGTGTGCTTCTACCATGAGTTGGTAGGCTATATAGTAAATGCTTACTTTTTTGTCTGGTTTAATTGTGTTTAGTGTTGTTTATTGTTGTTATGTCCTAATGTGTTGTGCTGTAGCCTATAGACAAAGTCAGTTATAAACGACAACGATTTGTGGCCGTGTTCAATCGGGAGGGTGTTTTTATTTTGAAAATTGACCGGATGCTCTATGGCTTTTACTATTTCATTTCCTGCCCGGTCGGTCTGCTCTGTTTAAAGAAGCACTATGCAACTCGTTTATCAAAAATAACCTTAACCATGCAGGTTGAGAGTCGTTCTGATCGTTCTACAACACTTTCTGGGTTGTTTGGTGGGTGTTTCATCTCCCCCTGTTGGTTCCCCGCGGAAAAACAGAACATGCAACTTCATGTGGCCGTCCCGGCCACTTACGGATGTGACGCAGCGGAAGTATCCAATCGCGCCTCGAAAATGTAGTCAGATTGTAGTTTCACTGCTTTACGGTAGACCTGGGCGGGGGTGCCAAACATGGGTCCGGCTGAATATAAAGAGTCAGTTGCAAGGCAATTCTGGATCAATCGACAAATCCACTATGGATCCATCAAGACCCAAGAGGGGAAGGTCGGAGGAATCGAAGAATAAGAGAAAGGATTATGATAAACAAAGAAACCAGACACGAGTGAACATAGGGCGAGCTTATGCGGAATGGCGTCAACTGAGAGACTCGGAAGAATGCAAAACGGACGCCGACTTGGCTGTCTTGCTGCTGAAATTGTAAGTAGCCTACCCTTGGGTGAACTTCGTTTTTGTAATGTGGTTTGAGAGTCTGTTGAACAATGTGTTTTGCTCGACCGTTTTATTGTGAGCCCTGTATGTGTTTAGCTTGGTTGCTTCATGGCTAGCTTGCTAGCTAGTGAGGGTTTATCCTAGCAGTGACTTGCTACCACACATGTTTGTTTGCGGTCCGAATCCAGGTTCTCGTTGTGTATTACTATTTATTTATCGAAGTGGGGGGTGGGGGGCGTTGTCAATGAGTTTTTACGACAGTGTTGTAGGCCTATTCCGAAGCTGCAGGGGGAGCTCTATAGTGAGAAATGCGAGCCCAATTCCGGCGAAAACCCAGAAACAGCGGAGGAATAACCGAGTTGCATAGCGCACCTTTAAATTGACGCGTTTCAGCAGCGGCTCGCGTCAAAAATAGAACGCTGCGTAAAGATAGCGTTGCGGCTGCGGCACGCCGCTCCTGGGACGCTGCTGAGACGTTACGCAGCGCGCCCGGTGGAAATGCTTTCATTGACTAGAGTGGCAGCGATCAGCAGTGGCGACCGCGACGCAGCCGTAACGCGACGCTCACGCGACACTCACGCGACACTCACGTCCACCGGGGACGTCAGCGTCGTTTCATAGAACTATGAAAATGTATATATTAAGTAATATATCAACAACAGAATTACAATATAATAAAATAAAAACTGCAGGCTCCAAAGATGAAAAAAAATAATTATGTGTAACAGGATTATAATGGTTCCACTTGCCATTTTATTTAGGCTTGAATTGTGTTCTGTCCCTTTAAGCCATCAGTATAGTGTATCTGTATATGGTAATGACACAGGCTCATGCCCTGCCCAGTTTGTCTTGCTCGTGCAAGTGGTAGGTCATGCATTTATCACGCTGGTCATTTATTAAGATGTATAATGATTTATTAAGATTTTAGTTGTTTTATTTTCAAAGTTATGCTAATTGCAATATATATGTACCGTGTATTTCACTTTAATCGTATGTTCCGTATACTTTGTCCTGTTGTTAATGTAGGGTGACCAGATTTGAGTTTGCAAAAAAGAGGACACTTCAGCGGGGGGGGGGGGATTCATACAAATGTGTCAACAGACATGGTGACTATGTATGATAATGAGCTTTATTGGCCGGCCCAACACTAACAGAAAAACACTGCCTCAAAAGGCTATTTTGAACACTTGAAAGTTTTAAATGTGCAAAAACAAACTGAAACAAAAACAAAACAAAAACAAAACAAAAAAATTGTAGGCTATACAAGTAGTCACAACAATGGTAAAATAAAAATAATAAAAAATAATCTTTGCTGAACATATGTGTGTCTGTAGGTCGTTGGCACCTTTATTTGCGACCGACACGTAAGTGCCTGCTTTGCAGGTCAGGCACTCAGCTTCATGTTGATCTCGACCGAGACGAAAACATGGAAATTTATGTTTCAATTCGTCTGTGAACTTACACTTGCGTTTCGGCATGGCTGAAGATGCCGGGTAGCCATGCGCGTTGCCAGTGGTAAACAAGTAAGTGTGCGCTAATGAGGTGAACCAATTAAATGTTTAGGCTTAGAATATCGACCAATGACGGTAGCTCTAAGGTCAGGCTCTACACCACACAATGCAAAGCGAACTGTAGGGGGAGGGCGTGATTAGGCTACTATGTGAATGAAAGAGAGAGCAATGCAAATTCGGTGAAAACACGTTTGAGGCTAGAATAACAAAATCCCGGACGATTTTGAAATTCCGCCCGGACACAATTTTAGGTTTCAAAAAGAGGACATGTCCGGGAAAAAGAGGACGTCTGGTCACCCTAGTTAATGGTATGTGGTGTCGCAGCTAGGTTAGCTAATACATCTACGATGTGAATGGTTGCTAACCGAGGCATTTCTCTGTCTTTAGTTTGACGGCCATTGTGGACAAAGAATATCAAGTGAATGATATGTTCTTTCATCTCCAGGTACATGTAATATTATTGTTGCCCAGTTTGTCTTGCTCGTGCAAGTGTTTGACGGCCATTGTGGACAAAGAATATCAAGTGAATGATATGTTCTTTCATCTCCAGTTAATAAAAATCATCAACCTGGATTGGTCGTCTGTCGTCAAAATCTACACACAACGCAGATTGAGCCTGTTACATTGGTGCCGTGACCCGCTTCTTGTGCATGCTGGACGTCGGTGAGGAGGAATTTCGACGTCGCTGAAGACACGAGAATCACCGGGGCTGTTTGCATGTGGTACTCATTGTTCGAATAGGCTAAACCATCCACGGATAGCTAGACTAGTCACGCCTGTTGACACGTGGCTTAAACCTGTTTCATCATTTAGGAGTTTTATTGGCCATACAGTTTTATTTGGTCTATGTGTTAAGTTAAGAAAGATATATTGCCACAGTGATTTGGTACAGCTATTTTTATATTTCGTTTGTCTCGTATAAACGAACGTTCTCGTTCACATTTTTTTTCTTTTCCCTCCTGGACATTATAGCTGTAGTTTCAGTTTTGGCCACATGGTGGTAGTACAGCACTGCAGATAATGCTTTGTCATGGTTATTTCTGACTGAGTAGGGTTAATTAACACAACCTTTGTGTTAGGTCAAAAAACAAAACAAAAAGAAACGCAGTGACTTGTTTAGTTGTTTGGCTTCATATACTGTATATATATATATATATATATATAAAATACTGGTTTCATGCCCTGGCTTTGAACTAGAAGGGATAATGGACCACGTGGTGTTTAAATATCGAGGCGGTAACACTTTACAATAAGGTACGCAAAACGTGGGTAGTTACTGAGTAACGAATGAGTAACGAATGATGAACGACCAGGGCCCTAACTGGGGCCCTAAGTTACTCAGTAACTACTGAGGAGTTACTGGTAAACAGACTAGGGGACTACTGTATTCGTTACTGAGTAACAAATGATGAACAACCAGGGCCCTAACTGGGGCCCTAACTGGGGCCCTAACTGGGCCCTAAGTGACAGTTACTCAGTAACGAATACAGTAGTCCCCTACTCTGTTTACCAGTAATTCCTCAGTAGTTACTGAGTAACTGTCACTTAGGGCCCCAGTTAGGGCCCTGGTCGTTCATCATTCGTTACTCATTCATTCCTCAGTAACTACCCGCGTTTTGCGTACCTTATTGTAAAGTGTTACCATCGAGGCAGTATGCGGCCATGACCCAAAGTGATACCTAAATAAATTTTCAGTCAGATGATTTTTTTTTGCTTTAACCCCTGCTGTTGCCGACCCATCACCTGCCGGACTACCCGCCTGTTGCCGACCCATCGCCTGCCGGACTACCCGCCTGTTGCCGACCCATCGCCTGCCTGGCCGTTTGCCATTGCCCGTTATTTAATAAATTCCCTGTCTTTCATCCCGTCTCCGCCTCCCTATGTTCAGCGTTTGGGTCCACTCGTCCCGTTCCCTAACAACTTCATCCATTTTCAATGTTGGTTGCGCTCATCAAAGGGTAACACCCCACTTGTGTGGCGGTACTGCATGTAGAATGCAACAATGACGTCAAGCTAGATCGACAATGCTACACTGTAAAAAAAAATTCTGTAGAATTTACGGTAAAATACTGGCAGCTGTGGTTGCCAGAATTTTACCGTAGAAAATACGGTCACAATGTATGAGACATTACGGTATGCTGTTTTGGCAACCGTAAATTTCACAGTAGAAAACTGTTATTTGTTTACGGTAATTTGCTGTAAAAATAACTGTTGTAGAATAAAACTGTTTACGGTAATTTTCTGTAAAAATAACAGTTATAATATAAAAATGTTTACGGTAATTTTCTGTAAAAATAACAGTTATAGTATAAAACTGTTTACGGGAATTTGCTGTAAAAATAACATACTGTAAACCTAATTACAGTCCATCAGTGAAAAAACACGGTAAAACTGTAAGATATAGTACGGTATTTTATTGCAAAGTTCACGGTAAAATACTGGCAGCTGTGGTTGCCAGAATTTCACCGTAAAAAATACGGTACAACATATATGGAATTACAGTTTGTTGGCGTAGATTTTACAGTCAGCAAATGCAGATAAAAATTATATTAAAATTATATTATAAAGGAAATAACCAATTAAGCCCATTGTAAACCAAAGTACAGACCATAATTTATAAACTTTAAGAACCTCTCTTTGCATATACACATTCTCTGTGAAAAACAGAACTTGTCCAGTATACTCACAAGGCAGTGTTGACATCTTGAAAAGACAGTGTGTGTCCATACATATGAAGGATAGTCCATGGTAGAAGAAATAAACATCATGAAAAAAGGAGCCACTTGCTCCATGTTGATCAACAACAGTCACTGAGTCCAGACTTGGTTGAAAAGGCTCTTAACGTGAACATGGTGTTCAAGAAACTGGAACTTAAAGCATTCAGCAGTCACCAGTTCTGCTTGAAGACTCATATTTTGTCCATCTGGTGTCCACTGTAGAATGGCATGATCCTCTCTGCAGCCAGAAAACATAAACAAAGCAAAGGTTAGATTGATGCAGTGCCTGAGCATGGTACCTACAGAGATAAATTCAGCCATCTGTTGTTAAACTGAGCTCCAATGAGCTATACATAGAATGAAACCAGAGGCCTGTACCACGAAGCGAGCTCAGCCTACCCGGGGTTACTGTCAGCCTATCCAACTGAACCTATCCGAAACACTGTCACTCTGGATCAGTGGTACCACGACGCTGGTTATCAACTCGGTAACTCAACCCCGGCCTGTCTTACTGTGAATCTGTGAACGCGCACGTATAAAGGGCGGATTCAAGGCAGCTGACCAATCACAGCCATGAGCACCGACGCGTCAGAGAGAAGCAAGGTGAGCGCAGCGAACAGAGGAAGGAGAAGAAAAAAAGAAAGAGAAAAAATAAGCCTGTGGTCCGACCCGACCCGAATTATTAAATGTTTAATTGGTGCTGATTAAACTTGTAAATGAATTCTGCTCTGGATCCTATTCTTTCCTTCTATTCTGATTCTTTTAAACAGTGGCCAAACAACAGAACCATTTTATTATATTAGACTATATATTTTCCATCTTTGCTGAGCATAAGGTTTGTTCTAAATTAAATAAAAGCCTGTCCCATATAGACGTGTGTCTCTATAAGACAGGTCCGCGTGGCACACACACACACAACCTCAAAAAAGAAAAAGAAAAATATTGGCAGAAGTCCGGGCCGTGAGAACCGGCAGCCTAACGTTATCTCTTGTATGGATAATCAGCATGATAATCCAACGGATTTGATCGATCCCGGAAAATCCGTTGTTGTGATAGACTCATGTGTTTTCATAACGTATCATAAACTGGATACAATCACCGCAACTCTGTCCGGAGCTTCGCTACTTTTATTTCCGTCTCCTTGGTAACAATAACCCCAGGTACAAGGATTTCTAAATAAGGGCACACTGAACATCATAAAACATTACAGCCATAACACTCTTCTCACTATCTGGGCTCTGGGTTACCGGTGAGAGGACACGTGTCATTATTCCTGTACAGGTGATTGGCCGGTGGCTGGAGCATTTTACTGGATTCAGTTCAATCCTGAAAGCTACCCTGCCCCGGAGCAGGTTTGCCGTTCAGAGTAAGTTACCATGGTAACTCACCTCGGTAAGAATGAATCTAGCTTTGTGGTACCGGAAAGCCAGGGTTAACCCTGAAGTTACCTCGCTAAACCAGTAATCCTGCTTCGTGGTACAGGCCTCAGCACTCAGGAGTATTTCATTGATTTTATTGTATTAGTGTGAAAGGTAGAAACAGTCACTTTTCAGGACTAAGTGATCATCACAAGGATTAAAGCAAAAAAAAAAATCTTTTGACAGAATCTTTTTTTTTTGCAAGCTGTATGATTGATGAAATCTGATGTGATTTTAACACATAAATGAAGCATTCTGGTGTACTCTGAGAAGAACATCAAGGGAACATTTGTTTCAGATAAAAAAAAGCACATTGAGTAGGTACTGACTGAGGTTCCTATCATTGTAAGGCAACAAGGCAAGAATGGCTGGAGTGTATGAAACTTAAACTGAACTCAGAACTGGTCTAGTGGGGAGCAAAAACAAATCTCATATTTTAAATCTAGGGTTCTGGACCAGTAATTCAAGGGCCCGTTTCCTCACTTTATCCGTGCAGCGGTGCACCACGGACATGCACGGTAAAAAAAAAAACGAAACCGAATGCGCACCGCCACGGCCACTCGGAACAACAGGACCGCTCGTGCCGACGTCAACAGTGGCAGGAAACCCGACGCTACTACGTACCGGTAGGTATCCGCCTCCAGCGAGTGACAGCCAAGCCACCAGACTCATACGCGCAGGCAGGCCAGGGTTGCCAGATAGTACGAAAAATATCCCTCACTATCTTACTTTTTTCCTTCACTGATTAGTGAGAGAAATTACCGACCAGGAGCCGGCTCCTGCTCGCACCCTCCCCTGGAGAGTGCCCCCCCCAAACCCACCCCCCACGTTGAGAACCACTAGGCTAATACAATGGTCCTGGCTAGTTTTATTGGTTGAGAGCAGCATTAGTAAACCACAACAAAAACACGTGTAGCCTTTTTTTCTCCCCTCATTTTTTCCCTATTGACGGAAATCCATTGTGGCAACGGAGAACTTTAATCCATGTCATCAGTATTTGTTTCACCCTTGTCGAATTTCAGCCTAAATCCGATTGCGCGATTTCAGACACAGCACATGTTTTTCTAAATGTTGCTCATCAACGAGGTTGTAAAATAACTCCGATCTTTATTCATTCATTGCGCCGCGGCCGAACTGACGGCGGTATTCTCTGATATTGTGAATCTTACAGACTGCGTCGGGTTCTCCGACTCTCTGGTACACAACAAGTAAAGACTCCTAGTCGGGTTTATCTCGCCCATGGGGAAAAGGAATTGGGGGGAAATTAACTTTGGCTTTGACTCTCTGAAGTCCAGACTGAAACGCGACATGGAGGAGAAAGCGATGTTTCAGCAGACAGCTGTCAGTTCACTTCGGGTCCATATCATTTCTCCATTGACGCTCCATTGTTCCTCTCTGTAATATGCGGGCTGCTCCGCCGGCAGAGCAGCGGAGGAGTCGGCATACGACCGAGAGGAACAGTGGAGCGTCAATGGAGAAATGATTATGGACCCGAAGTGAACTGACAGCTGTCTGCTGAAACATCGCTTTCTCTAATGAGTTTGTTGTTGCTGGTGACGTAAAGGGGTCAACCGATGGCTCTATTACCACTAGTTGAAATGGGCACAGCGCCACCTATCGTACCGGGGCATGACACGCTTCGGCCAATGAATCGATTTACTCACCGCCATGTATACGCGGACAATTGCAGTTGACCAGTTGCGGAGCATAGACGAGCTATGGCTTTAATCGATATAATCTGTGCATGTAAACGTACTGAGTGGTGAACATGAGCAAGCCACCTCCAGAAATGGCAAAAATATAGTAAACTGGGCTTCTAACCTGTCTCAAAACTCATCCAACAGTTAATATCACACATTGCCAGCAATGTTTCAGTTCAAGAGAGGCGAGTTTGCCCATGTGGTTATGAAACACAGACACAACCAATGACAACAAGTCAGAATGATGGTTGTCGATGACAAACTGTCTCTTCCTGAGAAGTAATCCCCTGAGCCCTGTTTGCGATGGTCCGCCGATTTGAGCAGGAATGTTCTGCACAGCGCTCTGGTGGCATCTTGTGTCTTCTGCTGCCACACAACTAGGAGTATGGCAGCTCCAAAATGGCGGCCGCATTTCATTCGCCCAGCACCCAATGCGCCGTCTACTCTTTATAATGGCTATGGTCATCATGTAGCCACCTAGTCGATTACGTTTGTCCACCAAAATTAGTTTATAGAGTCCCATTCAGCTTGACCCCCACAACACTGCTCGCAGTTTTAATTTGTATAGCCCTTAATCACAGTTACAGTCTCAAAGGGCTTCACAGGCCACACATTTTACGGCACCCCCCTAACCCCAGCCCCCCAAAGGGCAAAAAAAACTCCCTGGGTTATCAGGAAGAATAATATAGGCTGAGACAAAACTGTAACAAAATAAATAAAAAAAGGAGGGGGGAAAGCGAGCCCGAAAAGGTGGGTTTGAGAGCCTTTTTGAAATTGGACAGGGTGTTGCTTGGGGGGGGTTGTTCCAGAGGGAGAAGGCAGCAGCAGCAAAGGCACGGTCACCGGTGCTTTGTCCTTACTGTTTTGAGGAGGTTGGCATCCGCAGGTCACCTCAGAGCTGAGGCTTCTTGTGGTGGTATGGTGATGAAGGAGGTCGTAGACCTGAGGCTTCTTGTAGTGGTATGGTGATAAAGGCGGTTGTAGACCTGAGGCCTCTTGTGGTGGTATGGTGATAAGGTATTTTCTGACCCAAATCCACATATTGCTGTAACTGGCAGCCTGTTGCAGCAGCTCCAGTTTGTCTTGCGTTTTAAGTTTTAAGTGTTTTAAAGTGTTTTGTTTCGTGTCAAGCCACCTGTTATAGCCTACGAGTTAGTCGAAATGGACACTAAGTGGATTAGTTGAGTTTTAGTAGTTTATACCGGTTTTTTATAATGTTTCTCGTGTCGGGACAGTATGCCAACGCTGGTGGTATTGTTTACACGCGCGACGAGCTGTTAACGCTCTCCAAACCACCACCTTTTACGGGAACGAGACACCCAAATCCCGGAAGAGCTAAGGAGAAGACGCCGAGGATGTAGAGCAGGATTAATGAGGAAAGCAAGGAGGAGAAGGTTCAAGCCCTGCATCCCCTCGATCGTCATGGGGAATGTGAGGTCGTTGGTGAACAAGGTGGACAAACTCGGAGCACTCATAAGATGAGTAGTTAGAGAACGTAGTTTAATGTGTTTCACCGAGACATGGCTGCAGGAGAATATTCCGGATGCAAACACAACTATGAATGGATTTATGACTGTGCGAGCTGACCCGGGATCACAGGCTGAGCGGTAAGAAGAGAGGAGGGGGGCTTGCTCTGCTTGTGAATATCCGATGGTACCATCCCTCTCACATTACGGTAAAGGAGCGCATCTGCACCCCTAACATCGAACTGTTAGCCGTTAGTCCTGCATCCATACTATCTTCCGAGGGAATTTACCTGTGCTGTTGCCATTGTTGTTTATATACCGCCGTCAGCTGATGCCGACACAGCATGTGAAGTCATCAACTCAGTCACTGCCAAAATACTCCACACAACATCCAAATGCATTTGTTGCAATCTCTGGGGACTTTAATCATGCCTCTCTCTCTACATCACTCCCCACTTTTCACCAATTTGTCATGTGCCCTACCAGAGACAATAAAACACTGGATTTACTGTATGCAAACACACTGGATGCATACAGATCCACAGCCCTTCCTCCCCTTGTCAGGTCAGACCATAACCTGGTTCTGCTTAGTCCCACCTACACACCCATGGTTCAGCGGCAACCAGTAACCACAAGGACAGTCAGGAGGTGGTCTCAGGAAACCAATGAGCTCCTGCTCAAGGGGTGTTTTGAGGCTACAGACTGGGATGTGCTCTGTGAACACATGAGAATAACATTGACTCCATGACAGACTGTATAACAGGCTACATCTCCTTCTGTGTCGATAATGTGGTACCTGCTAAGAAAGTAAAGTGCTTTGCAAACAATAAACCCTGGATCACCAGTGACTTAAAAGGTCTGCTAAACAAGAAGAAGAAGGCATTTAGGGACGGTGACGGAGAGTTGCTGAAGAGCGTACAGAAGGAGTTGAGAGTGAGGCTGAGAGAAAACAAAGAGGCATACAGAAGGAAGCTGGAGAGCAAGCTCCAGCAGAACAACATAAGGGATGTGTGGCATGGTATGAAAACCATAACCGGTTTCAAGGTGAAAGGAAAACAGGTAGAAGGCAGTCAGGAAAGGGCAAATGAGCTGAACGTGTTTTTCAATAGGTTCAGCACGGAGCCTTAGGCTACCTCCCCGGCCTCTGATAGCCACACAGACCCTACATCCTTCCTCCCTCACAAAGGCCCCCCGCCTCCCCGCAAGTTACCGAGACAATCACCTACTGCCCCCCCCAACATGCTCGGACCCCCACCGAGACCCACCACTACCCCACACTTCTCTGACCTGTCCTGTCCTGTCTCCAGCAGCCAGGTGAGAAGGCAGCTCAAGAAACTAGGCCAGAACAAGGCAGCAGGTCCAGATGGCATCAGCCCCAGGGTTCTGAAAGCCTGCGCAGGTCAGCTATGGAATTTTACAGCATCTTTTCAACCTCAGCCTCAGCCAGGGGAGGGAGCCAGTGCTGTGGAATACATCCTGTCTTGTTCCAGTCCAGACCCCGGCGTCAAGAGGGGGCGCCTCACGCGGACTGTCCCGCCCCCTCAGTCAAATGTGGTATTTTGTTTAAAAAAAAAAAATGTTTTCATCTATGATGTGTTAAAAACAACAGAAAACCCCACTGACATGTTCAATCCAAAATTAACAGCCTGGGTAAATAAAAAAAACAGTTGTGCAATCCCAAATTCCGAAAATCGGAATTGCGTGATGGGTTCAAGACTTGAACACATCACGCAGTTTACGTTATACCGTCAGACGTCAGTGCATCATCCCGCCACAAACAACAACAACGAAGTGCAAGCTAGCTAG